>VONZ01001635.1:0-114651 GCA_012976165.1 Labeo catla | reverse complement strand
AACAGTGCTCTTCTGTCAGGCTAACGGATTAGATTCACAGATCAGATTAGGTGCATGTTTACCTAGCCTAAATAAGGACATATCATATACAAAGTACAAGTAAGTAAACCCATGCATACCCCCGTCTCAGAGGAACAGTACATTAGCACTTTATTCATTTACACAAATTAATGCCTGAGTGCCTTTTTATGCTACGCTGACATTTAATTTTAACTCCACCATCTTATCTAATAAAATGCCTTTTAGACACATTCCTATCTCTGTTTAAACATTTAGTCCCACAGTACATCAGCTTCAGCACTATGGTACATCTAAGCCAAAAAATAAACACGGAACAAACCAGTAGCTGATACAGTATGTGCCGCTCAGCTCAGCGAGCCCATGAGAGCGTGTGAGTGTGTCTCAGGGGTGTTAGGGTCATTATAGGCCCTCATACTGTGTTTAAAGCCAAATGAGAGGTAATCATTTCAGTAGTCCAATGTCCTAGCACTGCG
Source organism: Labeo catla (assembly GCA_012976165.1). NCBI lineage: Eukaryota > Metazoa > Chordata > Actinopteri > Cypriniformes > Cyprinidae > Labeo > Labeo catla. The sequence goes on along the minus strand of VONZ01001635.1, from coordinate 114,157 downwards.
GGACACGGCTCTCTGCTACAACGGTGATGTACTTTGGGCTGCTTCTATTGTTTTTTTTTGTTTTTTTTGCACTTCTATAATATTACTACTTTAAAAAGAAAGAACAGACAGAACAAACTGGCAATATATGTCAAAATTGTTGCTGACCCCTGATGTTCCAAATCAAAAGCAATCATTTTTATGTAATATCACTTCAGAAGGCATGTTGAACAGATCAAAGTAAAACTCTGGGATCAGTGTCTAATAATTTTTGGAAAAATGCGCTAAACATTTTATGCCTAACACTTATTTTATGCCTTTTTTTTTTTTTTTAATAGGAATTGCGAGTTCTAACATCTAAACATGTTCTTACATAAATTTCCATTCAGTATTTTGGTATACTGAAGTAAATCTTATATAAATCTTATCTTTACTTACTACAGGGAGTAGTGTTTCCACTACTGAATAAACAATAAAAAAAAGGACTTTTTAATCTCACAATTCACAAATCTCACTTTTTTTCTCAGAATTCCATGATATAAACTCACAATTGCTTGTTATAAAGTCAGAACTGCATGATATAAACTCGCAATTCTGAGAAAAAAAAGTCAGAATTGCAACTTTATGTCTCGCAATTCTAAAAAAAAATGTCAGATTTGCTTTTTTTGGACTGGGGAACAGGTCTGATTTCTAGCCCATTTCCACCACTGAATAAAAAACAAATAAGGTTATTGTGATATTTTATCTCACATTTCTGACTTTTATCTCAGATTTGCATGATATAAACTCACAATTGCAAGTTATAAAGTCAGAATTGTGTGATATAAACTATATGTCTCGCAATTCTGACTTTTTTCTCAGAATTCCGTGATATAAAATCACAATTGCGAGTTATACAGTCAGAACTGTGAAATATAAGGGTCATTCCAAGAAATCGTTGCCTTTTTCAAACATAGATTTAATATAACAACAAACAAATACGCAATTTGAAAACATAACAATACTATGTATGCTTTCATCAATATTACATCAAAAAACATAAATTAAATATTATTTTAAATCATTTATATTGCATTTATGCTGGTAAGGTGTAACGCCAAGCCAGCAGAGGGAGCTCTCACCCTAGGACTGCTTGTACACTCCCTCTGCTGCTTCTATTGTTACTTCCTGTTTGTCACTATTTAAAGACTGGCCATGTGCTCAATACTTTGCGAAGTATTGCCAGTGTAACCTGTCTTACTGAGCGTTGTATATTACTCTGTTGGATTACCTGTTGCTGTTTTGCTTTGTCTCTGGATTACTGAGTTACGGATCACCCTTGTTTGGATTGTTTGCCGGTGTGGACTGCTTTCAAGGTTTGACCCCATATATGCCTCATGACTATCGCTCTCTGGATTACCCTTGTTGTTACATTTGCTGGATTGGACTGATTACTTGGTATTTGACCCACTGCCTGTATAAACTCTCTGCTGCTTGGACCACGTTTGTGTTGTATGTTATTGGACTGCTTTCCGGTGTTGACCCTCTGCCTGCTTTGTGTTAATAAACTTCCGCATATGGTTTCAACCTCCGCCTCAGCGTCCCTCGTTACATAAGGGTAAAGTTTTTGGCCTGTCCCTCGCTATGATTTTTCTTTTTTAATCAGATTTTAATTAGCAAAATGAAGACAAAATGATATAAAAATCACATTTGCAAATTATTCTAAATATAGTCTCACTGTTAAGCAATGTTTCTGGCACAAGTATGCTTTTTTTAATGTAAAAAAAATAAAACATTTTATTGGTGTCCTCTGATTTCGGCAGCCCTGTTACCCTCATCAAAAGACCCTTGTAAAATAATGTGCATTCAAGTGACATCACTTCCGTCTTGTTTACATCATCTCTCAACCAGGATTCCAATATTTAAAACACAAGCATTTTTCTCTCACTCCTCTATAATGTTCTTTTTTTGATAACTTATAGGGCTTGACTGAGAGGGGACATCATGCAATGTCAATCCTGTTACCATTTTTAACATTTGAAAATGTAAACATTTATTACATTTAATATAATCAATATCTACAAATAAAATCCTTTCAAAGTGTACAATATGTGCATTTGTGAACTTGACTATTAACAGGTTTTGGCGTGGGTGACAGGGATGACATTGATAAGGTTTGACCCTGTTTTTAAAGACCCTGTAAAATTCATACATTTTAAAGGGGTCATCAGATGCAGTTCACTTTTTCATGTTGTTTGAACATTAATGTGTGTTGGCAGTGTATGTACAAATCTACCCTATAATGACAAAAATCTATGCAGTGGTTTTTGATTAATCTGTAAAAATAATATTCCCTTTTTCAAATCGAGCCATTCTCAGATGCCTGTCATTGTGGCGTCACACCCACAGAGGCCGCTCCCACGATAGTTGACTGACATGAGCTCTTACCTCAGACCAGCTGTCACAGTCCGACCTCCATTGTTTCGATGCCGGAGCAGGGATGTAAGTTAGACAAGAATATCTCCGATTGAGTGATTGAGGTGTTGTGCTGCTGGATGTAATAATGAACATAGTGGTCATCATTTACTCCCGACATCTGAGCCGCTGAAGATGCAGTGGATTATGTTTATTTGTGAAGGGAATGCGCCTCCTGATCTACATATATTCGTCTATGTTCGCGCAAATCATTCGTGATCCAGCTTCACCTACAGCAGGAGTATAAGGGTTTATTTTTTATGAATCTCTGCAATCACCTTTCCTAATAACGTGCTAGTTAGCATTTTTAGAGGCTAAACGCAGCTAAATGCGGCTGAAGTAAACAGGCTGCTCACTCCACAAAGAGAAGAGAGGGATGGGGCGAGCAGAGCTCATTAACATTTAAAGCAGCCTCGACCAGAACAGGATGATTTTTGCAGAGCTGATTTTGGCAAGGTAAAAAGGGTGTTGTTTTGCACAACTACTGAGAATTTTTAACCAAAGTATATTATAGACTTTTCATTAAGACTCTAAAGAATCATATTAACTTGTGGAAAATGGGCATCCGATGACCCCTTTAAAGGTCAGCCTCTGTACATTATTGAGCTAATGCCCATATTATTTAGTGGCATATGAGTTCTAATTAAATTATAGTATCTAGTAATGCTTGTGTCCGTAACAGGGTTGACAATGATAGTCATAAAATAAGAATTACATATCCTGAGATGGCACAATACAATTTCTTGTCATTTTAAGGTGTCTTCATTACATGGATATTTAAAAAATATTGTTTAAACTTATTTTCTCTTTTCCTTTTTTCCAAGTGGAAAAGGCATCGATTTCGTGGAATGACCCATAAACTCACAATTCTGACTTTTTTTCTCAGAATTGCATGATAAAAACTCACAACTGCAAGAAATGAAGTCAGAATTGTGAGATAAAAACGCACAATTCTGACCTTTTCTCAGAATTACATGATATAAACTTGCAATTGCAACTTTTTTTGCACCAGGGAGCAAGTGTGATTTCTATGGAAGCCTGTTTCCACCACTGAATACAAAAATAGTTTGCGTAAATGGTTATTGTGATCTCACAGTTCTTTTTTTCTTAGAATTGTGTGAGATAAATGATTTCCTCTATATAAAATGATTAATTATTTTAAAAATTTGTGCTCCTTAAAGGGTTAAAGAGAGAGAATGACACCACATATATGGATTATTACTCTTTGCAGAGTCTTTTCTGCTCTGCTCCTATAGTCCGATCACTCAAATGACTGTACTGAAAATCTTGCTTGATGCAACACACCTATAATTTCTCAGTGTTATGACATGTACTATATAAGGCAGGGATAACAAGTAAGCTCACAGCGTATAAAATATTTCTTTTCTGCCCACTTTTCTCCTGGTTTAACAACTGTCAATCCCACACTGGCATGCCCTAATGATGAAAAAGTGAATGTGGATGAAGACTAGCCCTCAAAAGCACACAAAGCCAACTGTGTTATATTCAACAGAACACAATGCATGTGAAATTCCATGTCTCCCTCCATCTTTGCTACCTGATGTATACGGAATCAAATCACCATGGAAACACATGATCATCTGTGAAACTGGTGGTCAAGTAATATAGGTTTCAATAACTAATGCCAATGTCTGGAAAACAGGTTTGCAGGTGAATATTTGCTGATATATACGCTATACACTTAAAAACTGGACACTTTCAAAAGCAATTCGATTAAAAATACTGTAAAAACAAGATTTTTTTGGTCACACTTTATTTTAAGGTCCAGTTCTCGCTATTAACAAACCATTTTTTGCCTCAATAAACATCTAATTTGCTGCTTATTAATAGTTAGTATTAGTTGTTAAGTTACATTATTGGGTAGGATTAGGGATGTAGAACATGGTAATGCAGAATATGTGCTTTGTAAGTACTAATAAACAGCCAATATTTTAATAACAGGCTTGCTAATAAGTAACTAGTTAAAGGTGAAGTCCACTACCAAAACAAAGATTCACATATAATGTACTCACCCCCATGTCATCCGAGATGTTCGTGTCCTTCTTTTTTTTTCAGTCGTAAAGAAATTATGTTTTTTGAGGAAAACATTTCTGCATTTTTCTCCATATAATGGACCGATATGGTGCACCGATTTTGAACTTCCAAAATGCAGTTTAAATGCGGCTTCAAACAATCCCAAATGCGGTTGTAAATGATCCCAGCTGAGGAAGAAGGGTCTTATCTAGCAAAACGATTGGTTATTTTCATTAAAAAAATACAATTTGAATACTTTTTAAATCTCAAACGCTTGACTTATCTTGCTCTGCCTGTACTCTGTGTATTCTGCCTCAAGACAGTTAGGGTATGTAGAAAAACTCCAACTGTATTTTCTCCCTCAATTTCAAAAATTATTTCAAAATCATCCTACATCACTGCAGAAGTACTGGCCCAGTCTTTGCAAAGTAAAATTGCAAAGATCAAACACCCTTAACCAAAAAAGGTAAAACAGCGATATAGGACGATTTCAAAGTTGAGGGAGAACATGAGATGGGAGTTTTTCGACATACACTAACCGTCATGAACCAGAACAAAACAGTCAGGCAGAGTAAGACAAGACGAGCATTTGACATTAAAAAGTATATAAATTGTATTATTTTTATGAAAATAAGCGATCGTTACGCTACATAAGACCTTTTTTTAAGACCCTTTTGGGATCGTATACAACCGCATTTGGGATTGTTTGAAACCGCATTTAAACTGCATTTTGGAAGTTCATAACCAGGGCACCATGTCAGTCCATTATATGGAGAAAAATGATTTTTTCTCCAAAAAATGTTTTCTTCAAAAAACATAATTTCTTTACAACTGAAGAAAGAAAGACATAAACATCTTGGATGACAAGGGGGTGAGTACATTATATGTGAATTTTTGTTTTGGAAGTGGACTCCTTTAATAGTGAGAATTGTTCCCTACACTAAAGTGTTACAGATTTTTTACATTCAAGTATTTGTGAAATTTGTGAACATTTAAAAATGAAAATGTAGCATATCAAATTAATGTGTATGTATCAATATTGAATTTGTTATTACACAAAATTCAATATATTCCCATTTAAAATAGCAAAAAAGTGCATTATCAATTGACAAGGCTGTCAGTAGATTATTAACCCAACATAAGAGCATCCAGCCAGTGCAGATTAATTTTAATGGGGTTAAATGAATAGAAATTGTTGAATGAAGTTGTTATTTTTGTTTTCTTTGTGCACAAAAAGTATTCTCGCAGCTTCATAAAATTCCGTCTGAACCACTGATGTCACATGGACTATTTTAACAATGTCTTTACTATCTTTCTGAGCCTTGAATGTGATAGTTGCGTTGCTGTCTATGCAGGGTCAGAAAGCTCTCGGATTTCATTAAAAATATCTTAATTTGTGTTTCAAAGATAAACAAAGGTCTCACGGGTTTGGAACAACATGAGGGTGAATAATTAATGACAGAATTTTCATTTTTGGGTCAACTATCCCTTTAAATACATACCTGGATGATATTTCAAACTATAATCAGTGGAAACAATGCTGTGTAATATGCAAGGCCCATTCTGAGTACGGAAGTAAACTGTTTCCCCACAGTGCCAAACACCAGAATGAGACTGGCAGATATTCAGTCTATTTATGGTGGCCGTAGAGTTATCTTAGTCATAGCTATCTTCAAGAAATTCTCTCAAAATGAATAACCTTAGACTCATCTTTTATTCACCCTCATTCGGTTTCAAACCCATACAAGTTTTTTTCTTACAAGAGGTACAAAAGCAGAAATCCTAGCAATTCACCGATCTCGCTTTTCCACGCAATTACAACAAATGCAGCTTTCAAGCTCTAAAACAACAACTTGCTGGTGAATCAGACATTGCTACTTCTCTCAAGAACACACTTTTAAGTAAAGAACATCCTACGTTTCGGTCTGTCCATCTTACAAAACTATCACATGACTTCAAAAGACTTGGAACATAGTGCACTAGTCATTTGAACCACTTTTGTGATCATTTTATAGTGCCTTTTGAAACTTGAAAGCTTTAGACCCCTTCACTGTAACAGTTGAGAACCAGAACATTATTAAAAATGTATTATTCATACTGGTTTGAACAACGTGAGGGTGAATAAATGATGGAATTTTCATTTCTGGGTAAAGTATTCGGACCAATAAAAGCCTCTACAAAGTGTGTGAACAGCTTATTAAATTGCATGCTGTGTGCGTACACGTGCCACTTACTCCCATTCCTTGCGCCGGGCCTGTGGGGTGCTCTGGATCTTGTGTGCCTGGTGTGCTTTAATGATGTCCCGTTGTTCAATGAGTCCCCCTCTGCGCCGTTTAATGATATTCGGGCTGACGGGCATGTCGGGGTCCAGACCCAGCGCGGCCGCCCCCTCGCACGACCCTCCGAGATCCAGGGAGGATGGCGCCAGACCCATGGGACGGGCGTGGGGGACGTAGAGCGTGTCGAAACTGGATGCATGGGACAGAAAGCTGTCAGCCAGGCTCTGAGGCTCCAGGAGCGTACAGGAGCGGGAGCCTTCCTCCAGGGTTCCCCGGTGCTTGAGCCAGCTCTCTGGGTCCTGAGGCTGGAGGAGGAAACATCGCGGAGGCGGGCTCCCGCCACACATGCCCTGACTGAAAGACGGGACTGCCAGGGCATTGCGGTCAGAGAGGGTCTGAGCGCTGACCGAACAAGTGCCCAATTCCAACATCCTGAGGCCAGACTCTCAGCATTGTTCTGTTTTGAAGAGGAAAGAGGGAGAGGAGACAATTATATTTAATTAATTTCAATGTTTAAGGTAAAACAATGTTGCATATTCAAAACCAGAGGGCTGGGATGCATTAGTAGACCTTAGCACACTTCCTAAAGCAGGGCTATTATGGTTTATTAATATTAAAACCATAAAATGTGCATTATCTGAAATAAACTAGTTGTCAGGGCAACATTTCTGATTTTCATTTAGTTTAACTTGATGTAATAAAACAACTAAAACTGAAATTGAAAATAAATTTAACAAATAAAAAATAGACAAATTAAAAATTTACACAATTTTAAAACACACTAAAAATAAAAAAAAACATAACATTTTATTTTTTTAAATAAAATATTTTTAATTATTTTAAAATAATTAAAATTTAAAATGATTGTAACAGTATCTCAACGATACTAAAATAACAGTTTTCCAAAGGGCCTCGAGATAACTTAAATCAATTTTAAATATAACAAAACAAGCTTTAAAATAAGTAAACTTTCTTATTGAAATATGTTCTCTCAACAACTGTCATTAAAAAAAACATTAATTTTGAATTTTGAAAAAAGTGACTCCTAGAAATTGTAAAAAAAATCAATTTATTAAAATGTCTTGAAAATATCTATGAATATCTTTATTATTTATATGTTTTTATTATTATTATTATTATTTATTTATTTATTTACTTATTTATTTATTTATTTAGCCAATCTGTAAAATATTTTATTTTGAAGAAACTGCTACTTGTGATTTAAAAAAAATACAATAAAATAAATTAACGCATAATCATGCATGACTGGAAAAGTCATATATAAATTATGGAAATTCATTAGTGTGAATCCCAAAAAGCATTCAGTTTTGGAAACTGTTAATTTACATTTTACTTATTATAATAATTTAATTTAATTATATTCAGATATTGCTTCTTCCAGTTTCTGTAAGCTAAAAAAAAGAGGTCATCAACATGCAACAAAGACTTCAAACACACATTTACCTCTGACTACAATATTAATAACAACCAAAGAGCTGATAAAATGCCAGGAGTGTCAGGAAAAAGTGTTTTAACATCCTTAGCTTATTCACTGTCAGATTTGACACTAATTTAATAACATATTCTCTCAAGTATCGTTCACGAGGCGCCCTCATTGTTGTAGAAAGAATGCTGTCATCACAAAGCTTGTTTAATGCGTTGCCTCTAAAACAATTTTGGAACAGTGACAGCCTTAAAAAAAATCATGATAATGTTCTAGTAGAGTAACATCAACCTAATGAGGGAATCAGTTATGCTGCAAACAAATTAAATCCTAATAAAATCCCAGCTAAGCTCACAAATCACACAAAGAATGTTACTAAACAATTAATTCAAGAATGTCTACGTCGTCTCATATTAGCTTCTCATATTAATGTGACAAAACATATCTAGACTTAATTTAGCAACGCAACAGTGCCAGAATTCTCAGAGAACCCAAAGCCAAGAGCTCCAAATATGACAGATTACTGTGTGAGGGACTCATTGGTCCCACTTTATTATATTAGGTGGCATTAACTACTATGTAGTCACATTTAAATTAATCATTTGAGATAATGCACATATTGTGTACATATGTTTTTACATTGTACTTATATTTAAAAAAAAAAAACTCTAAAAAATGCTGGGTTATTTTTTAACCCAGATGCTGGGTTTAGCCTGTTGGGTCATTTTATTGGGTTATTTCTAATATTTTTACCCAGGTGCTGGGTTATTTTTTACCCAAATGCTGGGTTATTTTCTAAAAACCAAATGCTGGGTTCAACTTGCTGGTCATTTTATTGGGTTATTTTTTTATATTTTTACCCAAGTGCTGGTTTTTTTATCCAGTTGCTGGGATCAGCTTGCTGGGTCATTTTATTAGATTATTTTTTTAATTTTTGCCCAGGTGCTGGGTTATTTATTAATCCAAATGCTGGGTTCAACTTGCTGGGTCATTTTATTGGGTTATTTTTAATATTTTTAACCAAGTGCGGGGTTATTTTTTTAATCCAAATACTGGGTTCAGCTTGTTGGGTCATTTTATTGGGTTATTTTTAATATATTTACCCAGGTGTTGGGTTATTTTTTTAATCCAATTGCTGGGTTCAACTTGTTGGGTCATTTTATTAGGTTATTTTTAATATTTTTACCCAGGTGCTAGGGAGTTCTTCTGTAACTTAGTTGTTGGGTCATTATTAACGCTGGGTTATTTTTTTCTACTCAACTGCTGGGTTGAGCCTGTCTCCGAAGAAACAACCCAGCTGCTGAGTTACAGTCAGTCAGAGCGCAGGCTTCTCACCGGTTCTCACTGCTGCCACTTCTTAAGCAAAATAAAGGTTTATATGCATTTTATTTTATTTATAAAGTCTTTACTGCTGTAAATTGTAACAACTGTAAAACACAACATCAGAATGAGATGTCAGTCAGCAGCAGTTGTTTCGCAGGATGGAAACGCTTTTTGCCTTGCATAAAATAATTGGTTTTTGTTTGCTATAGTATTGATTTTATTTTAATTTGATGTTAAAATATGTTCTCTAATGTCAGTACTGTTTGTTTATGGCAGTTTTTGACGTCAGTCACAGCATCTTTTAGCTACGACTGAAATGCGATGCCGCGGTCTGATGTTCGCAGTTACCCCAGGCTCAGATTTCTGCAACACAGAATTTTAGCACCATTTCAGTAAAAAGCAATTACAGAGAACAGTTGAATACACTAAAATTAAAATGCCACTTTTAAATGTTACATTTTTACGTCTAAATGCTTGTTAAACAAGTTTAAATGTATGTAATATTGTAAACTATGCTGTATTCACCCAAATAAATTCAGTTTATTTAACCCAACCAGCTGGGTAAAAATAACCCAGCATGTGTTCTGTCCAATATTTACCCAGTGCTGGGTTGCCAAATAACCCAAGTTGGGTTGTTTTCTGTTTTTAACCCAGCATTTTTTAGAGTGTGCCTGCATGTAATTACATCTGTAATTAATTTCTGTAATTACATTTAAAATTCCAATGTTAACCCATCCCTTACACCTTAACCCCTCCTAAACCTACCAATACAAGAAATGTAATGCTAAATTTCTCTGTATCTGTTCAGATGAAGAACCAAAATCATCTACATCTTGGATGGCATGATGGTGAGTACATTTTAGGCAAATTTTCACTTTTGGAAATACCATTCCTTTAACTTTGACTGTCCGGAAAAATTTTGTAAAATCTTTTTCCAATTAATTTTTCAATGGACCGCTTAGCACACCCTAGATCACAGTTTGAATATCTCAATCATCTAGCCAGACACATCTAGTACAGAGAAAGTCTGCTCTCAGCATGATTCACACAGCACGCTGGTGGATTCTCTGATAACTAGTCTCATTTGTCACTAGCTGGCTCTCAAAGAACCAGGTCATTACCATGAGATACTATGTGAAGACAGCCGCATGATCAGAGAACACTAGTTAGCTTCACCAAAGTGATTCTGACTCCGCTGATGTGCTTTGATTTCTAGCAGCATCGCTTTCACAAATCAAACGATGCAAAGCGTTCTCTATATTTTGATTAAAAATGGCCTATTTCACATGTAGATTATCTAGATTTTAGTTAATGTTGGCTATTTATAGTCTAAAATAAAAAAACATTTTCAGTATGCATCTATTCAGTGCACCTTGTTTGCAGGGTCCAGCTCTAATTATTCGCCCCCTTTAACATGTAGACACCATGAAGCCAGAGCTGACAGGGCATAAATTAGTAAGACTAGCCAAATAAAACAATGTGACTGAAAAATACAAACTGATCCTGCGCTGCAAGCTCCGTGATTCATCACGCAAATCTACGTAGAAGCGGTGTGGCATCTTATTAAGCCCCAGCTGAAAATGGGGCAGCTGTTGACAGTTGCAGCAGGATGCAGGGGTGTTTGTGTTTAGACTATATTTACCACAGTGGCCCACATCCAACATCATCTCAAACACTAATAGGGGTGAAATATAGTATGATGCTAGCCTTCGGTGATCTGGAAAAAGGCCAAATCCTGTTTAAATGCCGATATTATTATCTCAGTGACGTGGTAGGCTATGTAAATTTTAATTCTCAGAGACTGCGCTTTCATTTGCTTAAAATGAAACACATTTCATTTTAGTATCAACTTTGTCTTAGTGTTTCTCCTAAAGTTCTAAAGGCTGCATTTATTTAATCAAAAATACAGTAAAATTCAAAAGAAAAATCTAAAAGGCAGAAGACTTTAGAAAAAGGCCCCATTAGCTCTACATTTAATTTCATTACTGTCTAAGAGAAACAACCAAGCTTTAAAGAGCAGCATGGGAATATTTGTAGCAATAGCCAACAATACATTGCATGGGTCAAAATTATCGATTTTTCTTTTATGCCAAAAAGCATAAAAGCACAAACCATACAGCAATGGAAAGCTCATTAATCCAGCATCAGATGATGTATAAATCTCAATTTCAAAAAATTTACCCTTATGACTTTTTTTGGTCCAGGTTTTGTGGTCCAGGGTCACATATTACTTGTGATTTTTCAGATTCCTAAATAATCTAATCTAGGCCCAGATGGAGATTTTTCAAATCAATCCTAATTATTTATCACTATTTAAACAACACACAAAATATTTAAAAAAAAGCGTATAAACGGCAAGGCCTTCATTATCAGTATCCTTCAGCATTGTGAGAAGATATTTTTGTCACACCTCCATTCTGACGCCACTGGTCCATGTCCATCCACTTTATTTTCTGCCCAGTTGTGAGCCTAACCGCTGTAGCCTAACCCATAGTGAGCTAATGACAGGCCACGTATTGACTCGGAAGTACAGGGATTAATTGCAGCTGCATAATAACGAATAAGAGCTTCCAACAGCGAGGGAGAAACATACACCTGCCTTTGCCAAGTTTCAGCGAAGGCCAATAATTACACTCTGATAAATGAAAAAGGAAGAAGCATGTTTGAGAAATAAAAATGCATTTGTACAAAAACAAAAACCAGGAAAGGTTCTCTGTGGCAGACTGTCAGTTAATTATGGGCGTAATGAGTCCATTTCCTACACTGATCAGAGAAAACCATCCAAACCATTTGCAGCAAATGAGCCTGCAGCACGTCTGAACTAAACACATCTGAACAATGCCGCTGTGAAATTGTTTTTAAACTAATGACAGTACAGATAATAAATTGTGACATCAATTGAAGTTTCAGACATCCTATGAGTAAGAAAGTTGATTTATACATCTTTCAACACAGAAGTAAGCCATGTTCTGTAAATGTGTGAGACTTCCGATTCATTAGCAGCTGTAGGGAAATAGCAAAAAGAATAACAAAGTGCAGTAAACGGTAAACTGTTTGCACTACAAACCACTGTGTTCATAATTAAGATAATATATTAAAATATGGTAAGACACACCACTTTGCAATATGAAGCAGCAAAATGAGTAGTTTTGTACAGCTAAAAATAGCTGGAAGTTGATGACACCGCAAGCCTCACACATTAAATTTATAAAAAAGCTGTACCTGCTCTTACGGGAAAAATATGGTGCATAAAAAGAATCTTATTGTATTAGATAATGCCTTAAATGCCTTTAAGGAGAAGCCCACTTCCAAAACGAAGATTCACATATAATGTGTTCACCCCTTTGTCATCCAAGATGTTCATTTCTTTCTTACTTCAGTCGTAAAGAAATTATGTTTTTTGAGGAAAACGTTTCTGCATTTTTCTCCATATAATGGACTGCTATGGTGCCCCGATTTTGAACTTCCAAAATGCAGTTTAAATGCGGCTTCAAACGATCCCAAATGCAGTTGTAAATGATTCCAGATGAGGAAGAAGGGTCTTATCTAGTGAAACGATCGGTTATTTTCATTAAAAAAATACAATTTAGATACTTTTTAATCTCAAATGCTCTTCTTTCCTTTCTCTCCCTGAACTCTGTGTATTTTGACTCAAGACAGTTAGGGTATGTCGAAAAACTCTGACCATATTTTCTCCCTCAACTTCAAAAATTATTTCAAAATCATCCTACATCGCTGCAGAAGTACCAACCCAGTCTTTGCAAAGTGAACATACAAAGAAGATCAAACACCCTTAACAAAAAAAGTAAAACAGCGATATAGGACGATTTCAAAGTTGAGGAAGAACATGAGATGGGAGTTTTTCAACATACCCTAACTGTCATGAATCGGAAAAAAAACAGTCCAGGCAGAGTAAGACAAGACGAGCATTTGGTATTAAAAAGTATATAAATTGTATTATTTTTATTAAAATAACCGATCGTTATGCTAGATAAGACCCTTCTTTCTTGGCTGGGATTGTTTACAACCGCATTTGGGATTGTTTGAAGCCGCATTTAAACTGCCTTTTGGAAGCTCAAAATCGGGGCACCATATCAATCCATTATATGGAGAAAAATCCTAAAATGTTTGTACTTCTTAAGCAATATTGTGTGTAGACATATAACTTTATCATAGCGTCTATTCACACTAAGTGCAAATAGCCTGTCTTGTTGGCAGAGGCTATTTACACTAACTCCATCCACCAACGTGTTATTAAGCTGGTCAACACTACAAAAGATGACTGTCAAACAATAGCTCCAGTGGTGTAGATGGTGAAGCACATGCTGAAGCCTTTTTGATGTGATTGACCCGAGTTCCACCACCATCCACCTTTTGCCAAACTTTTTTTTTTAAACAGAAAGGCATTTATTTTTAATAAAAATGAAGGCAAGAATCAAAAAGTTGAAAATAAAGAAAATCCTGCTACTTTAACATAGTGTAAATAGAATCCATTGCTATTTGCATTTAGTGTAAATAGCATCTATTGTTAATAAAATATGCTTTTTACTTGCACTTATGAGCAATATGACATGAGTGTTAATTTTGTCCCAATCTATCACAAGTTTAAATGTGATTTTATACAACAGTTCAGCAAATAAGAAGTTGATATTGTTATATTTTAAACTCAATATTATGTGTTTTTGCTCAATTTTCCAGAGAACATACCTTTGAAGCCACAGCAGAATTGTTGCTCGTCTCAGTGCAACACAGCGGTGTTTACTTTCTGAATAAATCTGTGTTTTAAATGAATAGTGTGAATCAATGATTCAAAGGCCCAGTCATTAAGAGAGCCATTTACTTCATTCCTGAATGAATCAGCCATTTGAATGAATCAAATGAATGAATGACTCATAAAGACATTTACTGCCCCTGCTGGCAGATTAAGTTTCTTATTTAGAGTTTAATTTCATTTTACCGCTAAAGGGTGCATATACTCTACGTACTGTTAGTACAAACACAAGTAAACAACACTGCCATAGCGATATATTCCTCTATTTATCATGACATTCTGACAGAAATGAAACATCCAAACAGTAAATCTCAAGAAATACAAGCACAGCAGCAGAGCATCTCCAGTAATAATCATATATGGCAATGAATGACGCAGATCCATTATTTCATTAAAATAGCTAACAAGCTGCACCTGGACCAGGAGGAACGCAGCCGGTTAGAAGGTTATTCTTTTTATCCGTACTGTTTATCCTTCCTTCGCACTATGTTTATCCGGGATCTTTAAAAGTACTCCATTTCAATGAGTCATAGTCCATTAGGAAATCTAACATGCTTTTTCTTTTTTAACATTTTTGTCATATATAGGCTACATCTCTGAAAAACAGTCAATTATATCAGCATAAGAGGAACACAGGGGAACATCAGGTGAATCAATCACAGGAAAGAATTACTCAAGTGAGAGTGAAAGGCGAGACAATAATGAGAAATGTCTTGTTTTTGAATTGGCCCAGGTGGGTTGAGAACAAGATATAATCAAAACCGACTCAGGTTCTTTCAAGTCAAACGGACAAAAGCGAACCTTTCAGAGCCTTGAACGTTTAGAACAGTGGATGTGTTAGCGAGGCAGAGAGAGAGAAAACATGCCCTCACGCTTTTCAGAGGAATTTGAACTCGAATCCCTCAGCGTTGGATAATTCAAGGTGAGGGCGAAAGAGCGCGTAACCTTTGCAAACACCTGCTACCCCAACCAAATCCCTTTTAAGCAGCAAAATCCCTTTTTTTCCTCCCCCTCTTTTCCTGCCCTCCTTCATCACCTCCGACACTTAGCAAGCCTGTCTGGGAGTATTATCAGAGCTCGAGTCAACAGAGACAGCCTGAAATACAGGAGATGAAATTGATTTCCCTTTATTGCTTTACCACCGGAGGTGAAGAGAACATCAGCAGTGGGCCATTTCTATCTCATAATGAGAACTTCTGAACTGCTCTTAGAATCACTTCCATCTGATGCAAAAGAACACAAATACGGCTAAAAGCAGAAAGGGCTTTTTCATAGCTAAAATGCAACAGAAACACCACAATTATACATAATTAATGAAACACTTCACCAAAAAATGAAAAACCAGTCATTAATTACTCACCCTCATGTTGTCCCAAACCTATTAAGACCTTTGTTCATCTTCAGAACATAATTTAAGATATTTTTGATGAAATCCAAGAGCTTTCTGACCCTGCATAGACAGTGTGCGATACTGACAAAAAATAGTATCTCGATATTTTCTGGGATTTTATCTATAACAATAATTAGACAATATTTTGCTGAGTGTTACTGTGCTGGTATCTTATGGACAGCTGACTCCTACATTTTTTGGTATTCCTTATATTCTGTGTGGAACACTGATAGAAATTAATCTTTTCCAATAAGTTTAAATTGATATTTACTTTTTATTGGCATTTTAACCTTTAAAAAGACATTTTTTCTAAAAGATCTTTAAATTATCTTTCAGTCAAATTCTTACATTTAAGCTGTTACCAAGCAAATTAAATCAGTATCAGCAAAATTCGTCTTTGCAATGCAGAGGAAATACAGAACCTGCATCTAAAGTGGCATTTAGATGTATTTACACACTGTTTAATGCAGGTCATGAATGCATTTAAAGGAGAACTCCACTTCCAGAACAACAATTCACAGATAATGTACTCACCCCCTTGTCATCCAAGATGTTCATGTCTTTCTTTTTTCAGTCGTAAAGAAATTGTGTTTTTTGAGGAAAACATTTCAGGATTTTTCTCCATATAATGGACTGATATGGTGCCCCGAGTTTGAACTTCCAAAATGCGGCTTCAAACAATCCCAAATGCGGTTGTAAACGATCCCAGCTAAGGAAGATCTAGCGAAACGATTTTTTTCATAAAAATAATACAATCTGTATACCTTTTAATGTCAAATGCTTGTCTGTCTTATTCTCCGTGAACTCTGTGTATTCTAGCTCAAGACAGTTATGGTATGTCGAACAACTCAGACCGTATTTTCTCCCTCAACTTCAAAATTGTCCTATATCACTGTTTTACCATTTTTTGTTAAGGGTGTTTGATCTTCTTTGCATGTTCACTTTGCAAAGACTGGGTCGGTACTTCTGCAGCGATGTAGGATGATTTTGAAATGATTTTTGAAGTTGAGGGAGAAAATACGGTCAGAGTTTTTCGACATACCCTAACTGTCTTGAGGCAGAATATACAGAGTTCAGGCAGAGCAAGACAAGACGAGCGTTTGAGATTAAAAAGTATTTAAGTTGTATTTTTTTAATGAAAGTAACTGATCGTTTTGCTAGATAAGACCCTTCGTCCTCGGCTGGAATCGTTTACAACCGCATTTGGGATCGTTTGAAGCCGCATTTAAACTGCATTTTAGAACTTCAAACTCGGGACACCATATCAGTCCATTATATGGAGAAAAGTCCTGAAATGTTTTCCTCAAAAAACACAATTTTTTTACGACTGAAGAAAAAAAAAATTTGAACATCTTGGATGACAAGGAGCTGAGTACATTATCTGTAAACTGTTGTTCTGGAAGTGGACTTCTCCTTTAACCTGCAGTTACAAATGCACAAATAATGTTTTGATATTTTAAACACAAAACGTTGAATACTCATATTTGAAATTATTTAAATAATAAAAAGATTCTTGAAATGTGAAACTAAAACCGCCAGTAGGTAGCAGAAAGTCACAGTTAATAAGTAAGTCATTGCGATTGAATCGAATCATCTAAACAGTTGAATCATTCAGGAACGAAACACCATCATGTTGCTCAGAGATGCAAAACAGTACTGTGGCTGTGTTTGGAATGATTTTTGTTGGTGAAATAGAGCAAAAACGGGCAATATGGTGTCTAAAACGTAAGTATCTTAACTCTTGTCTCTTGAACTGTTGTAAAAATCAATATCTAATCAAAAATAATTTTGGAGAAGAAAACGGCAAACTTCGTATGATATTGATTAACTATATCAAGTGGAATAACTCTATACATTTTCTGTAGCCATGTCTTGAATTTGTGATCATTCTAAATGTATTTTAATAGAATGAAGTGAAAGAACGCACTGTTAATGCGTACAGGCACTAGTCTAGACTACTCGATAATGTCAAGTTGAACATCGTTAAAACATCAATTACGATATTATCGCAGACGATATATATCGCACACCCCTAATAGACAGCAATGTAACTACCACCATTGGTAAAATAGTTCATGTGACATCAGTGGTACAACTGTAATGTTATGAAGCGACGAGAATACTTTTTAAGCACAAAGAAAACAAAAATAACTATTTTATTCAACAATGTCTTCTCTTCTGTGTCAGTCTTCGACACGCGTTCACGATGTACATTGAGAACGATAGCTAGAAACCTGGTGTACTCCAACAAACATAAAAAAGTAAATAAATTAATTAAAAATGGTACTTTGGTTCTTTACATTTTTCCAAGTCTTTGTAAACTACAAAACATGTTGTATGCTTGTCCACATGCTTGTATGCTTGTTAACAAAAAGCACCAGCTTTTTTCCAAGTTCACTGTTTTGAGCCACAATTAAGGATTTTTTCTCACGCAAGCACTGAGTGAAGAAAAATAACGGTCAGTGTTAATGGTCTCAAACACATTTCTGTCAGCTAAAATAATGACTCTGTCAAAATCAAATGTGTCAGCTGAGGTACTCTAGCAAGGTTGTGTTGTTTTCCTCTGAATTGTTCTACTGTGTTCAATGGCCTCATTTCACCATGCCAGAAGTTGCAATTTATTTTACCATAAAAAGACCATTTACTGCACAACAGTTTCACTGTTCTATCACAGAAGAATGTTTTACAGACAATGCATAATACTATAGGCTATATGATTAACCTAAAGTTTTATGCAAAAGTTTGGGAACCCCTTGCAGAATCTTTGAAAATGTGCATAATTTTAACAAAATAAGAGAGATCATACAAAATGCATGTTATTTTTTATTTAGTACTGTTCTGAGTAAGATATTTTACATAAAATATGCTTACATATAGTCCGCAAGACAAAAAAATAGCTTAAATTATTAAAATAACCCCCTGCGAAAGTTTGGGAACCCTTGGTTCTTAATACTGTGTATGGTTACCTGGATGTTCTACGACTGTTTTTTTGTTTTGTGATGATTGTTCATAAGTTCGTTTGCTTGTTCTGAACAGTTAAACTGAGCACTGTTCTTCAGAAAAACCCTCCAAACACAATGCAATAAAAGCCGAGGGGTGAAAACTTTTGAACAGGCAGAATATGTCCAAATTGTTCTTAGTTTGTTGAAATATCATTTTTTCCATTTAGTACTGCCCTTCGGAAGCAACAGAAGATACTTGCATGTTTTTCGGAAGACAA
This sequence comes from Labeo catla, assembly GCA_012976165.1. NCBI lineage: Eukaryota > Metazoa > Chordata > Actinopteri > Cypriniformes > Cyprinidae > Labeo > Labeo catla. Next base: position 95,263 of record VONZ01001635.1, on the reverse strand, counting down.
ATTAAGTATAATTTACCTTGATCTTCACCCCCCGGCTCTTAATACACCATGTTTCCTTCTGGAGCATCAGTGAATGTTTAAACCTTTTTTAATAGTGTTTGAGTCCCTCAATTGTCCTCAGTGTGAAAATATGAATCTCAAAATCATACTGTCACTGCTAGAAAGGGTTTAAATATGCAAAAGATGCTGGAAAACTGAAGAATCAGGACCTGGAGGATTTTTCTGAAGAACAGTGCTCAGTTTAACTGTTCAGAACAAACAAGGGACTCATGAATAACCAATACAAAACAAAAATAAAAAACAGTCGTAGATCATCCAGGTAGCCACACACAGTATTAAGAACCAAGGGTTCCTAATCTTTTGCATTATTTTAATAATTGCAGGACAGTAGTAAATAAAAAATAACATGCATTTTGTATGATCTCTCTTATTTAGTTAAAATTATTCACATTTTCACAGATTCTGCAAGGGGTTCCCAAACTTTTGCATACAACTATATAAATAATATATTTTTATTTTTACATCACGTTACATTAATACAAGCATGAGGTGGTAAGAGGGCATTGTCATGATTCACCAGGAAACAGATTGTTAGGTTAAGTATTGGTGCAATTTCCACGAATGGCAGAAGCTGAAAATATACAGTACGCTGAAACAACAAGTGACAAAAAAGGACACAAGCTTTGGTTGCATTGTGTCATCTCTGACATGGCTGTGAAAAGAGCAGGTTTTCATTCAAATTCTTATCTGAATCATTGGATTGTGGATTGTTTTTGTCCTTTTTTGTCTGGTACATTACACTGTGTGAAGGATTAATCATAGCTTTATCAGTCATGATTGACATCATCGACATCATCATCCTCATTATAATTATCGTCATCCCAGAGAAGAGAGAGAAAGAGAGAGACCATCAATGTCAAAAGATACTTCAGAATAGAATAATAAATATATGAGCTTTATTCTAAATCCTAGTTAGCTGCATCACTGTCTGCTATCTACAGGCTACATATTCCACACAATTTAATATTCACATAACAGTTAACAGACTTATATCACCAGGACCGGAACTGCGAATCACTCTATTGATTCATTCATTTTTATCATGCTGTAAGGTCAAACCACTTTAGGAACTGCGTAACTTGTATCTGAAAGAACTGAGACTTAGTGTATTTGTCTCATTCTGCAGTAAGATCTGGAATAAATTAGCTGCACATAGGGTGGTAAGAGATTAATATTTATCATTATAAAAAGTATTTGTTAATTGGTTATTATAAAAGTTATTTGGTACACTTCCTAAATATTACAAACCATTATGCGTTTATTTCCACCTTTTCCATCCATTGCTATATTCTGTTGTAGAGAAGGTCTTCCACAAAAGTCAATAGGCCTAATGCAACTACATATCAGAAATCTGTATTTATGCATAAATAGGTATGTATTGTTCTCACATGTGTGGGTGAGTTTATGCTAGCCTATGAGGACTCTTGACACATATGCATTCTTAAACATGTGGCATAGTAAATATCATTGTGTAGCTCACAGCCTACTGAAAATAATTATCCTTTACATTCTGTGACAGCTGCGCTAAAAATAAAGATCTGAAAGTTGTGGTTGGTGGTCAGTTGGTGTGTAAATGTACAATTTGAAAACCCTTTCCACACTTGATGGTTTTTCTAGCGAGAAATCAGTATTGTAGTAATTAAATATTCACTTAGTCATCACCAAAACGTTCTACTTTGTTGAAGATCATTAAAATATTTTGCTGGCTCAGTCTGTCTAAAAGTAAAATCTAAGTTTTTGGATGCAACCCACGTTTTGCAGTATTTATTAAAGGATTAGTTCACTTTCAGAATAAAATTTCCTGATAATTTACTCACCCCCATGTCATGCAAAATGATCATGTCTCGAAAAGAAACAAAGGCTTTTGAGAAAAAGATTCCAGGATTTTTCTCCATATAATGGACTTCAGTGGGAGCCAGGTCCAAATTACAGTTTCATTGCAGCTTCAAAAAGGGCTCTACATGATCCCAGTCGACAAGGGTCTTATGTAGAGAATTTTTTCTAAAAAAAGAAATGAATAAATAAAAATGTATATAATTTTTAACCACAAATGCTCATCTTGCACTAGCTCAACTAGCTCATTACAGTCACCTTAAAAAGGTCACGCATAACATCGACCCAGTGTTTACAAACCAAAAGTGCAAAGAAAGTCAAACGGCCTTTACAAAAAAAGGTAAAATAACAATGTCGGAACGATTTTGAAGCAGGAGGAGAAAATTCTCGACAAAGAGCTAACCGCGTGTAACCTTTCCAACTTGATTACATAAGGCGTGAAGTCACACAGCTAGTGCATGACGAGCATTTGTGGTTAAAGAGTAAAAAAAAGTTAATTTTTTTAGAAAATGACATTGTTTTGTTAGATAAAACCCTTATTCCTAGCTGGGTTCGTGTAGAGCCCTTTGAAGCTGCATTGAAACTGCCATTTGGACCTTCAACCTGCTGATCCCCATTGAAGCCCACTATGGAGAGAAATCCTGTAATGTTTTCCTCAAAAACCTTTAATTTCTTTTCAGCTGAAGAAAGAAAGACATGAACATCTTAGATGACATGGGGGTGAGAAAATTATCAGGAAATTTTTATTAACTAATTCTTTAACAACCTGATGAGTTGAATGAGTTGTAAGGCTGCATGTCTAGGCTCCTTCAAGCTCCATCGAAGGACATCTCACTTTGAAGTATCCTTAGCAGGCAGTCTGAATTTCATGTCCTTCGTTTGGCCTGTTTTGAAGGATGCATCAGGTGTATCCTTTATGTCCTTCAATTGCTCAAAGTCCTCAGCTGAAAAAGAATCAGTGAGCTTGTTCAATTTTATTACGTTATGCAAGACGAAAAAAACAATTTATTATAAACAGTTTATTTTCTATTAACCACTGGGAATTTGTTTGTAATTATCATTTTGTCATTGACCACAGATGTTTGTCATTACCTGTACTGCATTAACAGTAAGTCAGTTAATAGAAGTATTCTTGGAATCTGTGCAAAGGATTGTAGGGGACTAAATGGGACATGAAGGATACACCTGATGCATCATTCAAACAGCCAAATAATGACACAAAACGAAGACTGTTTTCCAAGGATCTGTCAAACCTGAAGCTAAAAGCTTGATGATGTGGCAGTTGAGATATGCAGGTTTACCAGGATGCAGCCTTCCAATTGTAAAGCACTAGAATAGAGCAGGGGTGTGTAATCCTACTCCTGGAGGGCGACTTTGCCGCAGATTTTATCTCGAAACCTCCAAAATGACAACATGTGATCACACAATGTGAACGAAGCTTAATCCTGAAAATTTTGATTGGCTCACCCAAGGGTGTTTATTTAGGGTTGAAGCAAAACTCTGGGTACGTCTCAATCAACTTCTTAACTCCCATGCTTGGGAATCAGTATATCACTGCAAAAAAAATTTTTTCTACTTAGTATTTTTGTCTTCTTTTCTAGTATAAATATCTAAGAATTCTTGAATCAGGATGCATTTACTTGACAAATAAAATGACTTAAGATATTATGTCTTGTTTTCTGAAAGAAATATTCAAATTTTGTTAGTTTTTGCTTAAAACAAGCAAAAATATCTGCCAATGGAGTAAGAAAATAATAATCTTAAATCAGAGGCTAAACAAGATTATTTTTCTTGCCCCATTGGCAGATATTTTTGCTTGCTTTAAGCAAAAACTAACACAATTTGGGTCTTTTTTTTTTCAGAAAACAAGACATAATATCTTTAGTCATTTTACTTATCCAGTAAATGCATCCTGATTCAAGACGTTTTTAGATATTTATACTAGAAAACAAGACAAAAATACTAAGGAAGACATTTTTTTGCAGTGTGTACACCAGGGGTGCCCAATCCTGGTTTTACAGGTCCACCTCCCTGCAGAGATCAGTTCCAACCCTGTTCCAGCACAACTGCAATGATCAACTCTTTAAAAAAAAATAAAGGTGCTTCAAAGGTTCTTCACAGCGATGCCATAGAAGAACCATTTTTGGTTCCACAAAGAACCATTCAGTCAAAGGTTCTTTAAATAACCATCTCTTTCCTACCTTTTTATAATCTGAAGAACCTTCTTTCGCCACAAAGAACATACTGTGAAACAGAAAGGTTCTTCAGATACCGATAAACCTAAATTTAGTCTTGTCTAATCTAGTTTGGTTAATAGTTTTTAAGAATAATGGGTTTCACTCAACCAGTCTACAATTTGAATGGACTGACAGCTTTTGAAGTCAATAAAAGATGAAGGAAAATACCCATTTCTAGGTATTCCACTGCCTATAGAATTGATGTGAATCCCAAATCCAAGCATCTTAACTCTTTAGCAGTTGTGTCCTTGTGCAAAACTATATTCCATAAGAGGAATAGAGAGAGACTAAACAGCCTTGTGTGGAGAGGATTTATTTTTTCCCCCCTCTGCTACATTCACAATGAACATGACTCATTCCTGACAGGCTGAAACGGTATGAAGTGCTGTCTGTTTGACATGCAGACCAGCAGAAACGAGTTCTAACCTAAAGTCTGGCCGTCACATCAGCCAGGGGCAAAGACCCATCTGCAGGAGCTCACCACTATGTCCACCTGCACTACAGCACCTGTCAGTCCCTAAACAACAGAGCTCAGGGGAAAGAGACAGCAGTGAGCATGTGTCTAATTACTGTAGTGTGGTGATTGGAGTGTGTGTGCGTATCGCACAAGTTGAAACAGATGATGAAAAGAACACGGCTCATCCCGTGCTGCCTGGAGGAGGCGGTTTATTTACCAGAGAAAGAATATATTTGTGCGCAGAGGAAAGTAAATAACAAACGATAATGAAAGGGAGATACAACATAAGAAAGTAACTAGACAGACAGTAAGGAGCTTGGGGTTAAGGAAAAAGACGGATACAAAGAAAATGGTGTCTTGCACAGGGAAGAAAACGGATGTGTGATATAATTGGTACTTTTGGAATTCGCTCACTTGTTTATTTGACCATGTTTAGCAGTTGGATCATGTAAAATGGATCTTCACTGATTGTTCAAAATAATTTAATTAAAAAGAAGCTAATTCTGTGAAACGTTTGGTCACAATTTACATAATTTCATTAAACCCAATCAATTTACAGGTTCACCTAAATTTGTCATTTCAAATTTTCATCTTCACCACAAAAAACTGTATTTATTTATTTTTTTCTAATGCTCCAGTCATTCTGTTATTTTCCATTCCATTACATTTCCATTAATGTGGTCTGAAGCATTCAAGCTTCAAAAACAAAACAAAAGCACCATAAAAGTATGCTAAAGCTGGCCTATAAACCTTGTACACTACATACGACAGGAGAAAAAAAGTCAAACGGTGAGCAAATAATGTTCATTTCTGGGTGAACTTGTTCTTAGAAAAAACAAAATAAAATTGAATTCAAACCTATTTGCATTGGGACTACATGATTTTTATCTGCTATAACCAGATGTACATACAGAACATCAAGATCCAATTTCAGACTAAATGAAATCTAATTTGAGTGGCTTTTTTTAACCAAACATCATCCTCCCATTTAGTTTATTAAGTACTCTACTGAATTAAAATTAATTTTAAAATTAATTAATTAATTAATTAATTTTGAAATTAATTAATTTTTTTGATGTATGCAAAGAAAAAAACGTACAATTGATTTGCCGAAAAAAGTAAAACTTGTAAAAATGTATTTTAAAAAATATTTTGATGCAGTACAGTAGAAATATACTTAAAGGGGTCATCGGATGCCCATTTTCCACAAGTTGATATGATTCTTTAGTGTCTTAATGAAAAGTCTATAACATGCATTGGTTAAAATTTCTCAATGGTAGTGTAAAAAACACCTTTTCTATCAGCTCTGCAAAATTCATCCTGTTCTGGTCGAGGTTTCTTTAAATATTAATGAGCTCTGCTCGCCCCGCCCCTCTCTTCTTTCTGTGGAGAGACGAGCCTGTTTACTTTAGCCGCATTTAGTCGCTAAACTTGCTAACTAACATGTTATTAGGAAAGGCGATCGCAAAAGATTCATAAAAAAACGCTTATACACACTTCTGCTGTAAGTGAAGCTGGATCACAAATGATTTGTGCGAACACAGACGGATATATGTAGATCGGGAGGCGCATTCCCTTCACAAACAAGCGTAATTCACTGCATCTTCAGCGGCTCAGATGTCGGGAGTAAATGACGACCACTATGTTCATTATTACATCCAACAACAGAACACCTCAATAGCTTAGGAGCCATTCTTGTCTACGTCCCTGTTCCGGTACCAAAACAGTGGTGATCAGACTGTTACAGCTCATTTAAGGCGGGTCTAAGGTAAGACGGCTGTGTCAATCAACTATCATGGGAGCGGCCTCTGTCGTGTGTCGTCACATAGACGATGCTGAGAATGGCTTGATTTGAAAAAGGGTAAATTATTTTTACAGATTAAATAAAAACCACTGGGTGGATTTTTATCATTATAGGGTGGTTGTGCACACACACTGCCAACACACATTTATGTTCAAACAACATGTAAAAGTGAACTTTGCATCCGATGACCTCTTTAATAAAAAATATAGATAGTACACATGGTCTGGTGGCACAAGTGACTTGAATTGAAATCTCAGTACTTCACATTTTTATTGCATCTACAAAGTATAACCAAATTCATTTCAATAAGACCAAGATATGTGACAAGACTAACTCCATTCAAAAATAAATAAATAAAATGCTTAATTTAATTGTGTGTAAAATAATTCTTGAATTTAATTAAGTTCATTGAACATTCTTTGAGTGCAAGCTCACAAGGAATACTCACCACAAGTCTCTGAATACAGACCGGCATTGTGTGCGACTGAAGAGCTATTGAAATGAAGGCCACTGTGTTGGAAGATAAGAATAGCTGCTGAAACCTTCACAGTGTGCTACAGCTGCTGTTTCACTGAGTAGTGGTGAAGACTGCACATGTGTTTTGGTTGGCCTTAAATGCACTGAGAGAATATCTTTCAATACCTGCATATCAATACTGCCAATATAATTTAGCACATTCTTGAGACAGAAGTCCATTTTCACACCACTGAAACCTCTGACACATAAGATTAATCTCAAAATAATGACACTTAAGTTTTAAAACTTCTGATAACAAACAACCACATACATATGGTAATACTCTTTATTAAGCCTTTTTGCTTTTGTTAGTTTGTTAGGTTTAATTGGATAGCTTGTTATAGTTATAAGAATAATAGCTTAATAAAATAGTTAGCAAAACTCACTCCTACAGAAGCAACTTAAATGCCAGAGACAGGAAAAGTTGTGCAATAATTGCAACCAACAGTTGACTTCTTATATCAAACTGAATGTACTTGGTAAAGCCGTTCCTTTTCCTGGAAAACTACTTGACAGACAAATCCAGTTTTAGTCACAAATGTTTCAGTGCCCCTCAACACAGGACTTAAAAGCTTTCAGCCAGAAGCAGGCTGACCTCTTAAAATGATACACTTTACAGCTTTTGAGGTCCGAATCAAAAACATCACTTCAAAGATGATGAAAATGTTTATGGAGTTCTGGAGAAGGAGCCAAAGAAATTTCCACACATACATAAAGGATGTGTTTGGCAAGCAGGCATATTTATGTCCAGCAGTAGAACTGACAATATAAATAGAACTGAATAATGAAAAACTGAACCAGTGAAAAATATACAGTTGAGGTCAAACGTTGACCTTGCAGAATCTGCAAAATGTTAATTATTTGATCAAAATAAGAGGGATCATAAAAAATGCATGTCGTTTTATATTTAGTACTGACCTGAATAAGATATTTCACATAAAAGATATTTACATATTGTCCACAAGAGAAAATAATAGTTGAATTTATAAAAATGACCCCGTTCAAAAGTTTACATTGATTCTTAATACTGTGTTTATCCCTGAATGATCCACAACTGTTTGTTTTTTGTTTAGTGATAGTTGTTGGACATGAGTCTCTTGTTTGTCCTGAACAGCTGAATTGCTTGCTATTCTTCAGAAAAATTCTTCAGGTCCCACAAATTCTTTGGTTTTTCAGCATTTTTGTGTATTTCAAATGCTCACTCATGCTTCAGAACGTAACACAATTCATTAAGACCTGGGGGGTGAAAACTTTTTGAATTTGAAGATCATGGTAAATTTAACTTATTTTGTTTTCTGGGAAACATTTACGTATCTTCTGTAGCTTCTGAAGAGCAGTACTAAATGAAAAAATATGATATTTAGGCAAAATAAGAAAAATATACACATCTCCATTCTGTTCAAAAGTTTTCACCCCCCGGCTCCTAATGCATTGTGTTTCCTTCTGAAGCATTAGTGAGCGGCTGAACCTTCTGTAATAGTTGCATATGAGTTCCTTAGTTGTCCTCAGTGTAAAAATATTGATCTTAAAATCATACAGTTATTGGTGGAAAAGGTTCAAATACACAAAAATGCTGAAAAACCAAAGAATTTGTGGGACGTGAAGGATTTTTCTGAAGAACTGTTCAGGACAAACAAGGGACTCATGAACAACTGTCACTAAACAAAAAGAAAAAAACACAGTACAGTAACAACACGGTATTAGAAACTTTTGAGAAATGTAACTATTTTTTTCTCTTGTGGACTATATGTAAACGTCTTTTATGTCAAATATCTCATTCAGGTCAGTACTTAATAAAAAATAACATGCATTTTGTATAATCTTTCTTATTTTGGTAAAATAATTAACATTTCGCAGATTCTGAAAGTGTATGTAAACTTGACTTCAACTGTATATATATTTAAATAAGCTGAATAATTGAGTTATAGCATATTTTGAATAATTTAAATGGAACAACTAAAACAAATCAAGTTTCTCCTGATGTGTCTCCTCTGTGCTTTTTTAAAAAAAGATCTGAATAATTTAACAAATTGTTCTGATTTATCAAGAAACAAAATCTGCCATCAAAAGTGTGAAATTTCTACAGTATATAACCTCAACATTTTTCATCAAATTCTTCCAGTACCAAATTATATAAACTATGCTAGCCACATTAATTATAGAGCTCTGTACTCCCACTATGTCAGCAATGTCTCACTTGTGTCTATTTTGATTTCCTAAAGAGCTTTAGGAGAATCATCTGACAAAATATATCCATTTCTCCTATCCAAACGCTGAGAAACAACATTCTCCACTTTGTTTCTCCTGCATGGACCTGCATCTACTTCCTCATTCACTTTACACAACTGTGAGATAACATTATAATCACACTACCTACAGGTCACACTATATATACATGTTTTCATACTTAAGCTGATAAAGACAATCCCAAAACAAAGACATGGATAATAAACCATGAATCTAAGGAAATTCTGCCCTGTCCCCTGCTGCTTAGTCTACCATGAAAATTACACTCATTTGCACTATATGCATGTTAATTATCACCACCGTGAATAGATTGAGCCCGAACTGCTTTGAAGGACAAGCATCAACTTTTCTGTGGACACAAAGCAAGACTAAACACATAATGATCAACCCTTAGTCCTTTTCAAAAAGCATGATGAAACAGCTGAGAGCAGTTGGGAAATATGGCAAGGGCTCAAAGTGCCCTCGGAAACCATTTCTTGTGGAGCTTGAAGTCATGGCTAATTTTTTAGCATGGTGCGGGGTTCAAAGACAAGGGACTGAAAGCGATGAGATTTACTGTTATGCAGGCCGTCAGATTCAATATTCATACAGACTCAAGCTGCCGCTTTCAGTTTCAACCTGTAAGAGCTTCAAAGAAAACAAACCAAAGCACTTAGCGTGTGAACAACCCATCCAGACAGATTCGTCTCATTTTAAAATGATGCATCATAGTTTAAAGTAATAACATTAATGTCTTTGACCCTCATTGTTTCCTCCACATCTAATGTCATGAATCACTCGTTTTAAAGTTGAAAACTCTACAACTCGTAACAATGCGCCTCAAGACTCTTACAAAGACTGAACACAAGAACACATCCTACGTGAACGGCATCTGAGACAAATAAGATGTGAACAAACATGCAAATAACAAGTCAATTTATCTTATTTATCTCTGAGAGTCGATATCAAAAGATCACATTTAACGTGGCAAGAGGTATCACATTCAGCGAAATGATAAAGGACCCTATTACTGGGGTGAAATACAATTACAGCAAGTATAAGATAGTCCGGCTATCTCATTTAGAAACCTGGAAAAACAACACTCAGTATCAAGGCGTGTTGAATTCTGGAGAGCCCTGACAAGTCACCTATAATGGCACGCTAAATAGCCTGTGTCACCATGACGGTTTCGCCCATTTTGAAAATGAGACTCCATACGTCACGCTGAGTTTCTGTAAATGTTGGTGCTGAAGACCTGAGGAGCATTTGAATTAAACAGCTCTGAATTTAATCAAGGAGGATGTAACTTCTTCTGAGGACAGAGCAGAGACTTTCACATCAGACCAGATGGAGAGAACGAGCTCAAAACTAATCAGGGGTTAATTATGCTGAAAAGATGCTTTAATCAATGACTTGCCAGACTCTGAATTACAGCCTCACTCGTGCATTGGTGCACCTTTAATGCTCTCTGCTAAGAACTAGCTTTTTTGATTTTTTTTTTCTTTTTTTTTTAAGAAAAAGGCCTATTTTACCACTCAAGTACTCAGAAATTTCTAGTGCAGCCACCACATTACAATAAAAGACTTGTTATTGTGAAAAGAGGGATGCTGAACTCTCCGCAAATGCTCTTATGGTTGAGTGATGGGTACAGTACAGTCCTCTGAATCAAATATATTCTCTCTCATCTTTTATTGCAAGATACCTTTGAAAGACCATCTCATTTGAGTGACTTTTTCTGGCTGATTTTCTTGCATAATAAACAACAGATGCCCCTGTGGGATATTAATTAATTCTAGCAACGTGCCTTAACAACATTTTTGAGGTTGCACGAAAGTTGTTGTCAACAAGGTCATGCCTTCACAGTCACATGAAGAAGTCAAATTCTGAGGGTTCAAACAGATGATGCACAAAAGCAAAAAAAACCTTAATTAAAACTTAAAAGGAACTTAACAATAAACTTGAATTTCAACATTCGTCTCCATGACAACAACTAAAAAATCCACACCATATACATGAACATGAGAGAAATTTACATTTCTTCATTCTCCGTGCACTAAGGAATCTGGATCAAAGCCCAAGCGTGGTGCATTCACTCAGACTTCATTCACACGTGCACAGCAAACAGGATAAATGGGCTGGGACTTCAATAAACTTTCTGAAGCCTTTCGCATGTCTGGTGCAAGCCTCTTTAACTCGCCACTTCAGACCGACAAGTTCCAGGCACATGCGGTGAGGAGATCTGGTGACTTCACAGGCAGCTTTCATGAAGATCAAAGTGGAAAAGAGGCAAACCCAGACATCGAATCACCCTGATACGGAACTGATGGCACCCTAAGCTGTCTTTGTAGTTTACATTTTATTCCATTTTCAACTTTTCGTAAAGTAGTAAGGTAAAGATATTTTAACCCTGTTGGTGCTGTGCCTAAAATCCTTTAACTAATTTGGTGTTTCAGGTCAAAAATGACTAGCATTGTAAATCTCTCATTATCACCAAACTTTGGATATTTTTGTCAACTTGTTTTCTGTCAGTTAGAACAGATTTTGTATTTCTTTTTGTAACTGACTGGTCATAGGCCTCAGTCATCTGAGTTTATGCACTTCTGTTTTTGAGTAAAAAAAAAAAAGCAGAAGCAATCAATCAGTTCCAAAAAGAAATCCAAATCCAAAACTTGATGACAGCATAGGAAAAGTTTGTGTGTGTGTGTGTGTTCCAGTCATTTTGACCTGCAGAGGATTTTTCCCCTGAAAATGCTAGTTAAAGGATTAGTACACTTCCTGAATAACAATTTACTGATCATTTACTCACCCTCATGTCATCCAAGATGTTCAAGAAGAAATTAAGGTATTTGAGAAAAACATTCCAGGATCATATAGTGGACTTCAGTGGGAGCCAACAGTTTGCAAGATGAGCATTTGTGGTTAAAAAGTATATACTTTTTTTTTTTTTTTTAAATGACTGATCGTTTCCCTAGATAAGCCCTAATTCCTCGGCTGGGATCGTGTAGAGCTCTTTGAAGCTGCATTGAAACTGCAGTTTGGACCTTTAACCTGTTAGCTCCCTTTGAAGTTTACATGGAGAAAAATCCTGGAATATTTTCCTCAGAAACCTCTTTTCTTCTCAGAAACCTTTTTTTCAACTGAAGAAAGAAAAACATGAACATCTTGGATGACGGGGGTGAGTAAATTATCAGGACATTTTTATTCTGGAAGTGAACTAATCCTTTAGTGTTATCGCACTGGACTATAACTTACTGACTTTGTTAACACAAGGTTTAACAACGTGTCAAAAAAATGACTAGCCTTCAAAACATTGCTTAAAAATCTCTCATTATGTTATATTTCATCAAATCTTCTGTGCATGCATGTTTGTATATGTGTGTGTTTGTGTATATATAATATTTAAAAAATCCAATATCATAGCATTAATAATAAAAATCATGATCATTAATAATGAAAATCATTATATAACATTTACCAAAGAAATCATCACTGGATCTGTAAAGGCTAAAACCACTGGTTTACAGCCATATTTATGTCCAAATTTAAAAGTGAATTGAATTGCCATTTAATTCCAGTAACTGTTTAGGTAATAAATAATGCAGTTATAACTGAATGGGGGAAGCCATTTGTTAGTCCTGTTAAAACTACTGACTAATGTGGGAGTTCTGTAGTTTTTCATACAGCACTACATAATGCACCTGGATATCGACAGCACCGCCTGGGGTGCTGACTCTATAAATGTGGACGTCTGTTATCTACTTTGCAACAGAGAACCTGTATTGACTAACACCTTGTTCCCTGACCAAAGAATCAATGTGCGTCATGTCATCTAGAAATGAAAACTGACTGATCTGTGGTCAGTGACAGGTGTGGTTCTTATTCTTTTAAAGTGCATTTAAAGGGTTAAGTTTACAATCATTCAGTTTCTTACTGGTGCAACTAGCTATACTATCTATATTCAAAGGTGTTCAAATGTGTATTTTAGTGCTGTCAAATTGATTAATCACAATTAATCAAATCGATTAATCACATCCAAAATAAAGGTTTGTGTTTACATATATAAATACACCCACATACATATATTTAAGAAATATTTACACATACTACAGAACAATATGATTTATATATATATATATATATATATATATATATAACATGTATTTAGTAAATTTACATGTATGTGGTGTACTTATATATACATAATAAATAAACACAGTACAAACATATTTTATATAATCACAAACTTTTATTTTTAATGCGATTAATCGATTTGACAACACTAGTTTAATTAAATGAAATGAAACCACAGCATAAAAAGTTAAAGGTAAATGGCCTTAATTGCAAAGAACATGGACTTTATATAGTCAGCTAGTTAAATTTCCCCGCAGGGTGTAAAGTACAGCGACTGGCAACCATACACACAAACATAATTAAAAGAATAGGACATAAACAAATTTATTTACTCCTTATAACTGCTCTGTCTGACGCCATTTTTGTTTATCCTTCGAACCGCATAGTCAGCGACAAATGTATTAATACTTAATTCAGAACTCTAAGTAGACAGGATGTTTCGAAAATATTCAATTCGAACAATATTTTATTTATTCTTACCTCTGTAAAACGCATTTCAGCTTTTGGACGCGGTCAGCCTTCCTGCACTACAACCTACCTGATCTACGGTGCGAAATATGCAACGCAACCAGTTCGATTCCAGGACGATTGACTCGTCTGAGTCGGTTCTTTTTGTCGAACCGAATCACGCGAGTCCCATTGAAGAACGAATGAATGACCTTACTGATTCGACTCTTTAGCCGGTTGTTCGCTTATGAATCAACTCTTGCTAAACTCAAGTTTCTGCTTTCGAATTGATAGGCTATTACTGTGATATGTTGTAGCTAAAGCTTTTGACACTTAAATCAGTCAACCAGGCTACTTGCTGGTTGACAACATATGATAATGAGCTAGTTAGATACACAAATACACATTATGAGTTTTGTGTTGTTTTTCGAAAAATAAAATAGTAATAATAAATGAACCAAATCACCACATTTTTGTTTATTTAGTGCTGTTATTTAATAGCTACGGTCAATATTTCGCCTCTGTGAGAAGTAATTAAAAAAAAAAACTCTGCCTAAATATGTTTCTAATAGGCTGTTATCTTTGTATATATATATATATATATATATATATATATACATAATTCTCATGAATCATGATTTCATTCTAGCATAGTATCTTTGAGAGCCGTAATGAAATAAGAATTTCAATTTCTCTTTGATTTGATGAATGACTCAACATGGCAAATCACGTCGACTTACTACAAAAAACAATAATGACAAACAAATAAATAAAAAATGAATCAAAAATAAATACACTGAAAGAAGTTAAGCTTAATCTAATGCAACCAAAACGTCTGTACGCACTGCAATTACATTTCGAGTGGATGGCAGTGTTCAACAGAGACATCAATCCAATTCCTCCGTGCTTTAATAAGCGTGAATAAAAACATAAGCTTACCAGCATCAGATACACGGAGCGCAGCTACAAGTGCTCTGAGCTCCATCACCGCAATAGCGCGCAGGAACGCAGAGTTTTCTTCACTATTCCTCACATTCACCTGCGAGCGGATGCCGTTGTTCCATTTCTGCCGTGCCCGTGTTCTGAAAATATGTTTCTGTTAAGCGAGTAAGTACGTCTGTCTTCCCCTCGCCCGCGCTCTCTGACACAGCACTAAAATGGTTAATGCACGGGAGAGATTGCGGGTGCTGAACACAAGTACCCAGTTTCAAACTGAGTACGACAGGTTATATCACCAGAGGGGGGCCGAGAGTCACTGTCTCGGTAATTAGGAAACATAAATTATTAAATGTGTCACATTATGGCTTTAACACAATGATAGTAGGGTCAGCAGCTCGGTTTGTAGGGCTTTTATTAAATAGAAATAGTTTTGGGAAAGTGGCGGGTGACATTTCACGCATGCATTAGGCTAAATGCATGGCTTGTTTCATTTTGTTGTAGAAACTAACTGATGGTTACTATAGGCTAACAATCTTTCCTTTGGCTGAGTTATTGTTTACGTTTTTCTTTTGTCAATACGGAAATTCAAATGATCAGTAGGCTCTTGCAAAAACATTCATTTATAATTACGAAATATTTTTCAGTTTTTCTTTATTTTGCCAATATTTCCACATTCATCTGTTCTAAATGACTTATTTATGTAAGTTTAGGTTTTCAATATAGTGCAAAAGATGCTATATATGTATATCCATCTGAAATTTAAATGGTTTTTCATTGTAATGTGTTTTCTATAGATCAAATGCTTTTTTTTTGCATGGATTTAATTTTTGTCTTCTTTATCCCATAACAGTTAATTATAAAGTCTTGCCTAATAGCACTCTGAGGTTGTTCTGTGTGTCTCAACCTCCCACATTTTGTTGAAATATATTTTGAAAATCGTCCTCTAGTTTTGCTTTCTTATAGCTTTTTTAATTGAAAAATCTTTCTTTCCATTGCATCTGTTTGAGGCAGAAGCTGAACAAATAAAATGTCTGTCTGGTCCTTAGTTATTATGTTTTGAATAAGCGGTGCATTGAATGGTAGTTTAACAAAAAATTACATTTGTTAATAATTAACTCACCCTTAGGCCATCCAAGATGTAGATGAGTTTGTTTGGAACAGATTTGCATCTTTTCTGGATCTTTCCAGATCTGGAAAATGTATTACATTACATCACTTGCTCACCATTGGGTCCTCTGCAGTGAATGGGTGCCGTCAGAATGAGAGTCCAAACAGCGAATGAAAACATCACAGTAATCCACAAGTAATCCACACATCTCTATATCAACTAACATCTTGTGAAGTGAAAAGCTGCGTGTTTGTAAGACACAACTCCATCATTATAATCATTTTTAAGTTAAAATTGTTGCTTCTGGCTAAAATACGAGTCCTTAATCCATAATGTTGTTTTCTTCAGTAAAAACGTCTCGTCTAAATCAAAAGAGAAATAGATAAAGTATTGTTTTTAAGGAAAATCAGTCCAAAACAGTTCTGTAATGTCAGTGGATTTTGATTTATGGGAGGGTGCAATATTATGAATTATGGACTGGTATTTTGGCAAGAAGTTTAAAGTTAAAATGCCCTAACTATGGATTTGGCTTCTTACAAACATGTGGCTTTTTTGTGGATTATTCTGATCTTTTTAGCAGCTGTTTGGATTCTCATTCTGGCGGCACCCATTCACTACAGAGGATCCATTAGTGAGCAAATGATGTAATGTAACATTTTACCAAATATGTTCTGATGAAGATAATCTTTCTTACTGTAGCATCTCTTTGAGGCAAAAGCTGAACAAATAAAAACGTCTGTGTCTGGTCTTTAGTCATTATGTTTTGAATACGTGTTGCACTGGTTTATTTTAAAGGTGGCTCACCAAAAAAATTTAAATATGTTAATAATTAACTCACCCTCAGGCCATCCAAGATGTAGATGAGTTTGTTTGTTTGGAATAGATTTGGAGAAATTTATTATATTACACCACTTGCTCACCATTGGATCCTCTGCAGTGAATGGGTGCCGTCAGAATGAGAGTCCAAACAGCGAATGAAAACATCACAATAACATCCACAAGTAATCCACACAACTCTATCAACTAACATCTTCTGAAGTGAAAAGCTGTGTGTTTGTATGACACAGCTCCATCGTTATAATATTTTTAACTGTTGCTTCTGGCTAAAATACAAGTCCTCAATCTATAATATTGCTTTCCCCAGTGAAAAAGTTGTCTCATCTGAATCAAAAGAGAAATATGAACAGATAAAGTATTGTTTTCAAGTGAAACCATCCAAAACAGTTCTGTAATGTCAGTGGATTTTAATTCACTAGAGGAAGCGATATTATGGATTGTAGCCTGGTATTCTGGCATGATGTTTAAAGTTAAAATGCCTTCACTATGGATTTTACTTAGAAAGATGTTGTTTTTCATTTCACAACCCACTAACTGATGGACTGGAGTCATATAGATTATTTGTGGATTATTTAGATTATTTCATTCTGACGGCACCCATTCACTACAGAGGATCCATTAGTGAGCAAGTGTAATGCTAAATTTTGCCAAATCTGTTCTGATGAAGAAACAAACTCATCTACCTCTTGATGGCCTGTAGGTGAGTACATCTTCAGCAAATTTTCAGTTCTGAGTAAACCATTTCTTTAATGATTTAATGGAGAATGACGTCCAATTGTCATGGTTACTATAGGCTTTCTGTCTATCCTTTGATTCAAAAATCCACCTCACTCTGCTCTGGGCAATCCTGAAGCAAGAGAAAACATAGACGCTCTTTCTTTCAAAAAACCTGTTCTTCGCTCCAGGCAAGATCACACAACTTTGTTCCTCACCCTGCTTGTACCCCACACAGCTCACAGTCTAGAAACACCACCAACAGGTGGAAAGACAGTAAGCTGTTCTTGCCTGTTGAATAAATTCATAATACACAATAAATAAAGTATTGATTGTTATACACAGAGAATGCACTTCAGAGCTAGTCTTGACCTTGTTTTGAACTCAGTTCGAGTGAACTATATAATGAGGGCTTTCTTGTCCCACGTCTCAATTATCAAAGTAATATAATATTTGTTGTAATTCCATTAGTGAACGCTAGATGTCAAACACGGCCAAGGAGGAAAAAAACACACGTTCTTTACGGAAGTATCGCGAGTTTCTCTCAGACGTGAACTTCCTGGAACAGTTGTTTGGATAATGGCGGACCGTCAAATCTAGCCAACGGCCGTCCTAACTTATCATTAAAGCCGGGAAACGCACAACAAAAGGCGGGTAGCGGGTACAATAAAGTTTTAGGTAGGTACTAACCAATTACATTCTGTCCTGAACGCTTAACAAAAGACAACCTTGTCAGAGAAACGCAAAAAAAGTTTGTTAGCGAGCTTTAATGGTTTAGCCGGTTAGCAGCAGCTGTTAGCAATAACTTTCGCCAGAGGATTTAAGAACACAGTCCACAAATTTTATTTAAATATTGTGAAACTGACTAAGGTACGTAATTATTGGTTCAAGGTAGACGTCTAGTTGGTTGTTTGGTTGATTTAGTTCGCTGTTGGATTTCTACTCAGTTCATGTGAAGTTGTATTTGTGTGATTGACACTTATGTGTTTTATACGTCAGCTGTATTTCTTTATACTTGTGTATTACACGAATGTCCTTTTAGATCTCCTGTATTTTCTTTGCTAGAGTATTGTAGTTGTGACTCATGCGTTAATAAAAAGCATATATAATGCCTCCTATGTTGTTCTTTAACTGTATTTTTTTATTTTCTTTTGAAGTTATGTTCTATTTGCTTATTTTTAACAAAATATACTGTATATGATACCGCAAACAGACTCTTTTAAAGCCTCCGCTGCAGATTTTATCTTGAATTTGAATATGATGTCAGCTGATCTCTCAGCTGATGCCGCTGATCTGTCATGTTTCCTTTTACCTTTAATTCAGAGTGATTCTTATCTGTAGTTTGTTAGGTTGTTAGTTACTGAGGTAGTTATTGATTTGATTTGTGTAATATTTATAAACTGTTAGTTTAACACTTAAAGCTTTCACTGTTAAATCACCTTTTTCACTGGGTCTCGGTGCAGGTAGAGGTGACAGAATCACCAGCTGTCCGATGTGTCCAGCAGTCCGGAAGACAAGGTGGACTCATGTCTCTCTGAATAAAGCTGCTAGAAAGTGAGTCCTGGTACATTATATGTTATGCATTAAGACGTGACATGTACATCTTGCTAATTAGTCATTAGTAAAGCAGTATATAAATACCTCTTTCATTCAGTTAGTGTTGTTTACATGTGAGCAGTCGTTGACAGAAACTATAATCTCATAGCTGTACACTGATGTGTAGCCTATACAAAGTTAGATGAAGTTTTGGTTCTCAAAATACAATCTATGAAATTGAAACGATGAGTAGATGAAGAGAGAGTGTGTATGAAGATGGCAGATTTTTTTATGGGTAAGTCAAAGAATATTTTGTGCTTTTCTTGGCAGTTGCTTTGATTCTTTTTCTGTGCTTTTTTGGCAAGTGTTGATTAGTTCAAATAGAATCAGATCAGATTGTCGCTTCTGTCAGCATCGTCGGTCCAAAGCACTTTGTTCCAAGTACCTGTTTTGTTTGTACTTCTACAGTTCTAAATCTCTTTTATTAACAGGCGAGTGTCACAGGTGGCCTTATTATTTCTTATCAAAGTCCCTGGCAACCTCACTCGCACAGATTGTGTCTTTATAATTGGAAAAAAGGTTTAAGTGAATATTTAGCTTTGCATATGCCAATAGACTGTGTCATAGACACAATCTTTAAGATTAACTTTTAAGATTTTGTTGTGAGCAAAATCCTTTTCAACTTTTTTCCCCTATGCTGGATTCCGTAGAATGAGATGATTTTCCTCAATGCTGTGCCAAACTTGTGTGGCAAGCATTCTTCCTTGGAACACAAAAATGCAGAATGAGTCTCAGTTACCTTTCATTTTGTATAATATGGTGAAAAGACACAATAAAAGTGCAACAGTCAGTAAGACTGTCAGTCTGGAACATTATACCTAACATTTCTTTTTGTGTTTTGTGAAAGAAAGCAGAGGTAAAGATTCAAGTTTGAATATAATTCAGGTTTCAGTATAAGCTTGGAAAAACATCAGCGTGTGTAAATGAGGACAGACAGTGTTGGGTGACGCCTTAAAGGAGAAGTTCACTTCAAGAACAAAAATTTACAGATAATTTGTTCACCCCCTTGTCTTCCAAAATGTTCATGTCTTTCTTTCTTCAGTCAGTCAATAACAAACTATGTTTCTTGAGGAAAACATTTCAGGAATCATCTCCATATAGTGGACTTCAGTTGTCCCCTTAAATTTGAACTTCCAAAATGCAGTTTAAAAGCAGCTTCAAATGGCTCTAAACAATCCCAGCCAAAGAAGAAGGGTCTTATCTAGCAAAGCGATCGGTCATGTTCTAAACAAATTGACAATTTATATACTTTTTAGCCTCAAACGCTTGTCCTGTCTATGTCTGCGCAAACTCTGTTTTTTCCGGGTCAATACAGTTAGGGTAGGTCGAAAAACTCCCATCTTGTTTTCTTTCCCAACTTCAAAATCGTCCTACATCGCTGCAGAAGTACCGACCCAGTGTTTACAAAGTGAACATGCAAAGAAGATCAAACGCCCTTTACAAAAAAGGTCAAAACAGCGAAGTAGGACGATTTTGAAGTTGAAGAAGAAAACGAGATGGGAGTTTTTCGACATACCCTAACTGTATTGACCCGGATTACACAGACTATGCATGCGCATCGCAGAGACAAGACGAGCATTTGAGGTTAAAAAGTATATAAATTGTAAATTTGTTTAAAAAATGGCAGATCGTTTGGGAATGTCTAGAGCCATTTGAAGCTGCCTTTAAACTGCATTTTGGAAGTTTAAACCTGCGGGCACCATTGAAGTCCACTATATGGAGATAATTCCTGAAATGTTTTCCTCAAGAAACATAATTTTTTTTGCGACTAAAGAAAGAAAGACATGAACATCTTCGTTGACAAAGGGGTGAGTAAATTATCTGTAAATTTTTGTTCTGGAAGTGAACTACTCCTTTAAACTGAAAGTATTATTTTTTTTATTGGTAGCTGAAGGCATCAGATTGGCCAAAAAGATTTTAAGAGTTTTTCAGTCTGCTCAAACCCTGCCTCTTTTTTTGCAAATGACAAAAAAAGGAAAAATACAGGTATGAGACTTGGTTATATAAGTTGTTTGTTGATTGGATGTTGTAATGTGGCCATTCACTTAAAAGTGAACTAAATGACTAGAGAAGTCTGGTATACATCACCAGAGAGAAGTCTGTTGTTTTTCACTGGACCTCCAGTTATGTTTTGATTAAACATTACGAGGTCAAAAAAAAAAACATGAAGCGTATAAACAGATAAATTGTTGATAATGAGGTCTATTATATGCATTTCGAAAATAGATAATGTGAATTTGTTGTTTTCCTCATTCCAGACACATTTGGTATCTCTGTTACCTCATTTGTTACTGTTAGAAAAGCAGTAGAGCGTGTTTAAATGATTCTTCACCTCTGCTTTACAGCATAGGTCTGAAATCAGTGAAATATGCATGCAAGCCTCTAAGATATGTCTTATGTATGCATTATTAATTCAATACAATTCAAGGTTCTGAGTTGGGAGTGATTTCAGTCTCCCTTCGGAATGCGTTTGTCACAGTGCTTTAGATTCTTTTTTTTTAAACTCTAGAATAGACTATTGAATGTCTGCTCTGGGGACGTACAAGGACAGGGGCTCTATGTTATAATGGTAGTGCTCAGAGCAAAATAGTGTGATTCGAATGACTTGAAAAGCTCTGAGATGTCATATGTCTGGGCTCCAGGCAGTCAAACAAATTGTACACCATTGCTATAACTGATGGAACAACTGAGGCCTGTGGGTGAGACATTAAATAAGTGATATGCTTTGATCAATCTATCTTCGTAACTATCAGTTAAACTTATGGTTTGGCCAAATTTATAGCCTCCTTTTGCACAAAGAGTGCTGTGAATAAAGTCATGTGCTTTAGTGCCACTTAGGGTTATAATCTAAGCAACAAGCCATTGCCAGAGAAAACAATGTTTGACAGCAGATGCTGACAAGATAATTGCTTCTCTCACATTGTTTGCCTGTTTTTCCCCTTTCCTCTCAGGTTGGCATAGCGATGTGGAGTCGCTTGCAAAGTGAGGCGGGGCCGCCAGCCTCTGTCTCTTCCCAGGCTGCCCTTGCTGGCCAAGACAACAGGAGAGGTTTGTCCAACTGTCACCCTATACTTCAAACATCTTGAGCATGTTTGCGTGATTACTTATGTTAATGTTTATCTCTCAGCAGAGATATCTCATGCCTGGAATAGTCTAAATCAGACCAAAGCTGCCGTGAGTATTTCTTTACACGTTTCAGGTTCTGCCCAAAACAGATACCTGTTACACATACACTTTGTCATTTGTGATTCAAGTAGTTCTGAAGAAGCTCAACTATAAGAGATCAGAAAGTAAGATTAAGAAGTATGCTCTGTAGGTTTAGTATATGTAGCATTATCCCCATGAGTGCAGAGATCTGTTGACTCAATGACTAATTGTGGTCTTGTCTCAGTTGCGACACATTGAGAATCGTCTGGAGGCAGCGCCAGGCACTGGAGTGCTTCTGGACTCAGTGCTAGACACAAAGAAAGCATCTGTGAGTGGCGGTCGGAAAATAAGCCGTAGAGGTGAGGCAGACACATCCTCTGTAACACATACAAAGGCAATCCATTAGAGACTATTGTAGATCCCTTAGCTATGTGTTTTTACGGTCAGCTTATATAGTATTGTACCACGTCGCTATGAAACATACAGTGGAATGTTTTGAATAAAAGATCTTTTTAACTTTTTTTAACTTAATATGTGGTCATAATTGTATTTTTGATATGCTTTTAAAAGTTGCATTTTAAATGTTTAGTGTTTTTTTTTTTTTTTAATTAAATAATTTACACACTGCATTAAGAGTCAGATATGACAAAGTAAAGGCTTGAAATGCAGTGAGTCATATGTTAATTTAGCAATTGCTCTGGGAGTTTTGAGTGATTCATCAAAAAAACTGACTCATAAGAGTCATTCGTCATTTATGAATTGGACTACGCTAGTCGCCATGTTTGTTTTTGAGAGCAGCCAGTAAAGGTGACGCATCAGGAAGTTTACATTACTGTTTGTATTTCTTCTACAGGTATTCAAGGCTGCATTTATTTGATTAAATATACAGAAAAAAACCCCAGAAACATTGTGAAATATTATTGGAATTTTAAATTGTGGTTTTCTGTTTTAATATACTTTAAAATAGATTTTATTCCTGTGACGCAAAGCTGATTTTTTTTTTTTTTTTTACCATCATTACTCCAGTCTTTAGTGTCACATGATCCTTCAGAAATCATTTTAATATGCTGATTTATTATAAATGTTGGAAACTGATGTGCTGCTTAATATATATATTTTTTGAACCTATTAAACATTATTTTGGGATTCCTTGATGAGTGAAACATTAAAAAGAACAGCATTTATTTAAAACAGGAATCTAAAAACGTATGTTGTTAGAAAATAAATCCATTTTGAATAAATGCTGCTCTTTTTAACTTTTTATTCATCAAAGAATCTTGAAAAAAGTATTATAGGTTCCAAAAAAAATTCAGCTTTGCATCACAGAAATAAATGACATTTTAAAGTCGAGACCCAGACATTTAAACTGTTATCTTGAATGGCAATGATATTTCATAATATTAACTTTTTTTCTGTATTTTTGAACAAATAAATGGAACTTTGAGTATAAGAGACTTCTTTAAAAAACATGAAAATTGTTACTCATTGTAAACTTACGTGTATATGTGTATATATATATATATATATATATAATTAGCAATACTGGTACAACATTCTTCAGAGTTCTGTCTCTTCTGATGTTTACACGTCTTCACATATCTTTATGTATTTACCACAGATGGGCATCATGCAGAGGAAAGTGGGTCTAAGTCCAGAACACGGAGTCGACGTAGTCCAGACAAAAGTTCCCGCAGTCCCTTGAGGAACAGCACTCTGGACAGTAATGCCAGGAAACCCAGTGCAGTGGAGTTCAGAGAACCGCTCGTTTCATACAGGTTAAAGCTGCAATAAAATTATTAGATTAATGCTGTGTAAAGTGTGTACTTGCAACCAGAAAATGCAATGTTAATTTTATTTTTAAACTGACTTGTTTTGTTTTTTTAATTATTATTATTTTTTATTATAGGGAAGCATCTCCGCTGCCAGTGTCCCAGACTTACCCTGAACCAGAAGCCCCTTTGTTACCAAAAGAGGTGAGCATCCCTCCAGCTGACTTTGCTCTAAGCCAGCTGGTCTATCAGCGTGACACCCGTGACATGCAGACTGCAGACCTGGACAGCCCACGCTCTTCAGCTGTAGACAGCACATCTGTACGCTACCTCAACGACCTGTCTGCTCTCAATGCTGTTCACCAACCTGACCAAGCCCCACTAGGGTCAGAGGTCAGCCCCAGAACACACTTACAGGCTGAGACATCCCTGACGTCCATCCCTGGTTCAATCACAGCTTCACAACGGCTAGAGAATCTGCGACGACGGCAACCCGATGAAAAGCTAGAAAAGCTGAAAGAGAGAATCCGCAGACAGAGGGAACATTTGGAAGAGACAGAAGAAAGAAGCAAGCTGCTGGGATATTTGGAGCAACCTGTGGGAATTGGGGCGGCAGCACATAGTACCACAGTACCTACAGTTAAAGTTCGGAAAGTGGCCTCAGCCCCTCCAGCGCCCATTTACAAAGGTAAGTCGACTACAGAGAGGAAAAAGTGACTCCATTGTGTTGGGCTAGTAAATGAAAGGTAGAGGTGTTCAAACCCCAAAAGGACTATCACCACTAAGCTTGAGCCAGGCAATTAACCTAAGGTTGCTCCAGGAGTACTGTCCCAGTAATAGGTGCACTCAAAGACACTTACGATAAAAGCATCAGTTAAATATTTCATAAGGTTGTCGAATGAGAGGAAGCTCACTTCTGTGTTTTCTCATTTTCTAGGCTTCAACACCAGTGAGACTAAGATTCGCACACCTGATGGGAAAGTGTGGGCAGAGGATGACTTCCAGAACTTAAGCAGGGAAATATACAAAGACCTGACACAACAGCTTACAGGTATGCATAGTTTTCCAGAATGTTATAAAATGTAATGTAATAGTATAAAAAGTAGCAGTAGCTGCAGTATTTAGCCTGTGCTATAAGAAACAACACATTCAGACTACATGAGTAATAAAGGGACTTAAAATTTTTTAAACTATCTCGATCATACACAGCTCATTGGTTGTCACCTTAAAATCACTGATATTTTGCATTTGACTCATCCTCTTGATTTCAGCCTAATTGCAGCATAGTAAATTGGGCATTTATTTATTTATATGGAATTAAAATAGTCATCCATTGACGTGACGGAACTCAAATGCGTTTTACCGCCTATTGTAAGTTCTCTGAGTCAAGGAAGCATGAGAAATGAACAGGAACAAGCAATACTGTTTTACCTGCTACTCAAAGCGGATGACACAATTTACAGAATTCATGTGTTTCTGCTAGATTGCAGTATGGTCAAAAAGCATGCTTAATCCAAACCGCTCTTGGACGATGACTTACATGCTCCTAATTGGCTCAGAGTTTCCAGGCGTACTGCCACAGCTGTAGTTACAAGTTTTCATGTCAGCCCCAGACTGTTCTTAAGTGTTTTTTTTCAAGCTTATATGTAAGGATTGCATCAGTTTGCTCAGCCGTTCCTTAAAATAGCGTTATGGAACAAGCTCATTTATAATATGCATAACAATGCAGCTTAATTCCCTGCTGGCCTACAGTAGATGTGAGTTGCTGTCATTAAAGAGGCCATATGGTAGACATTTGTAGCGGTCCGTTTTAGTTAATTTATAATTATATAAGGATTCTTGCGTCACAGAAAAATCAAAACTTGCTTTAGATGTCCATTTTACATACTCTGTTCCATGTTTTGTATTGAGTTGACTTGAATGTATTTATGAGAATGAGTCAATTATGCATCTTATTAATGTGCTCATACCAACTAGATGTCAAATTACTCTAATGATGGTCTTTAGAACACTTAAGGGCAATTAAAAATGTATAATATATATAAATAATTTTGAAAATTCAAGCTATTTAATCTTATATTGTGAATATTCATTGAATCATTAAAGTTTTACTACATTACGGGCCATACTGATGAACACTGAATTAGTTATTGATGTGTAAATAAGGGCAGCTGTTTGGTAGCAGTGTTATTTTAGTATTATTTATACTAAAAATATATACTATGTTATACTAATGTAAATACTATTTACTGTAATATTATTATAGTTTTTATTATTTCGAAGTAGTGTTTTATGAGTGTTTTTTATGTGCTTTTGTAATTTTATTTTATTTAAATAGTAATATTTAGTTTTAATTTATATATATTTTTTATTATTTTCATTTAGTTTTAGTTTTCACTTATTTCCTGTTAGTAATTTTAGTGCTTGAGTTTAAACTTTTTTCAATTAGTTGGCAATGTAACATTTCTATGGAAGCTCGTTTCCGCCACTGAATAAACAATTCCCAATTCTGGGGACGCAATCCGCCACTATTCTGACATTTTTTTTTTTTCTCAGAATTGCATGATATTAACTCACAATTGCGAGTTATAAAGTCAGAATTGTGAGATATAATTGTGAATTGTGACTTTATATCTCAATTTTGAGACAAAAAAAAAAACACAATTGCGAGGAAAAAGTCAGAATTTTGAAATATTAACTCAAAATTCTGACTTTTTTTCTCACAATTCTAAGAACATATCAGTTATTTTTCCCCTCAAAATTGGATTTCATAACTCACAATAGTGAGTTTATATCTCACATTTCTGACAAAAAAGCCAGAATTGCAAGAAAAAAGTCAGAATTGCAAGCTAAAAATTTGCATTTGCGAGAGAAAAGTTAAATTGTCTGTTTTTATCTTGGATTTCTGATTTAATTTCTTTTTGAGTTTATATCTCACAATTCTGACTTTATAACTTGCAATTGCGAATTTATATCACGCAATTCTGAGGAAAAAAGTCAGAATTGTGATTTCGTATCTTAAAATTCTGACTTTATTTTTTTCTCAGAATTGCATGATATAAACTCACAATTGCAAGTTATAAAGTCAGAATTGTGAGATATAAACTCAAAATTCTGACTTTTCCTTGCAATTCTGAGAACATATCAGTCTTTTTCCCCTTAAAATTGAACTTTTATAACTTGCAATTGTAAGCTTACATCTCACAATTCTGACTTTTTTTTCTCAGAATTGCAAGCTATAAATTTGCAATTGCGAGTTTATATCACGCAATTCTGAAAAAAACTGTTGAGTTTATATCTTGAAATTCTGACTTTATCTCACAAATCTGAGTAAAGGTCAGAATTGCTAGTTTGTAACAAACAGGGAAAAAGTCAGAACTGTGAGGGGGAAAAAAGTAGCTTTTATTTTTATTTTTATTCAGTGGCGGAAATGGACTTCCATACATTTCTAATTTTTCATCTGTTGTTCATATTTTATTTTATTTTATTTTATTTCAGTTTCAATTCAATTAAAATAACCCTGATAAACAGTGTCAACCAATTTAATCTTCTCTGCCTGTCATTCACAGCACAGAGCACAAAACCAAAGCAGAGGCCTGCTGAGCGAGAGAGGGTGAAAGAGAAGAAACCATCCAAGCCTGTTAGGAAAGTACATAGATGTTCCTCTGCACCAGACTCCAGTACCAAACCAGGTCTGAGTTCTATTTGTCACTGCCTGTCTTTTTCACACTCTGTGTCACTTAAACAAACAACTGTAGCTAATTTAAGCAAATTATATTAAAATTCAACATCCACACAGAACAGTGCTTAAGTGTAGTTTTGCATATGAAGATCACAATCTGAACTGAAAATGTGCAAATGGTCTACCTAAACACACACATGCTGGCAGTCTTATGTGAGCCTCTCTTGACCTGCCAGGGTTACTGTGCCCTATTCTCAGCGGGGCATTCTTGGAAACAAGCATGTTAATGTCCGTCTGCAAGCACAACCTAAGTCTCTTATCCCAACAGAAATTTCTAGAATGTTTAGCATGCAGATTAACAGGATAGCTGCGGCAACAGTGACGCAGGAATGCTTGATGCGTCCCAGCTCAAACCGCTGTGGCCTCGCTGACAGTTGGAGATGTGTCAGTCTAGTCGCGACAGGATCGAAAAGTGAAACCGGATTCCCCTTCCACCCCTCAACTAGTGTACCCTGTACATCCCTAACTTCAGAAATAGCTTTCTGAAGTCTGTTAGTACTTCTCACGGTGTCTCTCGTAGTTCAACTTTATTCAAGAAGGTGCAAAACAAATTCCGGAATTGTATGCGAGTGCATATGCTTCTAGCTGCACAAACTAGATTTTATTTGATGCATTCCAAAATGTTTTGGAGTGTGATGTTAGATGCAAGTCAAGTACACACTGAATTCTCAGCATTGCTGCAAACAGACATTAGCATGAACTGTCAGTTTTCAATTTAGGGCACCTACTCTTTTAGGCCAGAGCAACCGTTTTAAGTAAATCTTGCTGAGCAAGTGGAACAGTTACATAGCTGATATGTTTATGAGAGGTTATTGAATAATTGGGGGGGGGGTGTTCCCTCTGGAGAAAGTTCATTTTTACCAGGCGGTTTGGTTTAATTAAACATCTGTGTGAATGTGATTCAGTGTAGCTATTCTCTTTATTATTAGCTACTTTTGTCATACTTTCCTCTCTGCCTTAATCACACTTGTTTAAAAAAAAAAAAGTACAAATTAATTATGGACCAACTGTAGTCTCAAGGTATCTGTGTTATCCTGTCTCCATAGCGATCAGCACGTCGTCGTGGCGAGATGGGCAGAAGCTGGTAAAGATGATGCTGGGGCCACCACCACGGTTACACAGAGAGCCTCGGGCGCAGTCCTCAGAGACACAGATGAGAACAGGTGAGAGAATGAGATATCTGCCAGGCTCTGTCCCCATAACCATGTCAACAGTTTAGAGCTCAGCCAAAAAACAAACAAAACTTAAAGGAGAAGTTCACTTCCAGAATGAAAATTTCCTGATGATTTACTCACCCCCATGTCATCCAAGATGTTTATGTCTTTCTTTTTTCAGTCGAAATTAAATTAAGGTGTATGAGGAAAACATTCCAGGACTTTTCTCCATATAGTGGACTTCAATGGGAGCTGACAGATTGAAGGTCCAAATTGCAGCTTCAAAGGGCTCTACACAATCCCAGGCGTGGAAAAAGGGTCCTACCTAGTGAAATGCTCATCTTGCACTACTACTGCAATACGCGTCTTTACACATTGCGTAATCACGTTGGAAAAGTCACGCATGGTTAATTGTTCGTCTGTGTACTTCGGTTCAGAAGGGTAGGGTAGGCCGCTCATTTTATCCAACTTTAAAATCATTCGACATTGTTGTTTTGTAAAGGGCCTTCGTCTTCCTTTGCCACGGTACTTCTGCCTACGTCACGTGTGCATGATTACATAACGCATGAGGTCGAGATAGTGCAAGACTAGCGCTTGTGGTTAAAAAAATATATGAATTTGGTTTTGTTTTTTTTTTGTTAGAAAATGAACGATCATTTTGCTAGATAAGACCCTTATTCCTTGGCTGGGATCATGTAGAGCACTTTGAAGCAGGGCTCTATGCTTACTTGTTTTTTTTAGGAGCACCTGTGCTCCAAACTTAAATTTAGTCACTGGTTTAGTTACTGAATCATTTGTTTGATTCGTTTGAACAGCGGATTGATTCAGGAGTAAAGCAAGTGACTGTCTTTATGAATGGGAACTTGAATCATTGACTCACTAGATTCATTTAAAAATGCATGTTCATCCATAAACCGCTGTGTTTGAATGGAGATGTGCAGCGGCTCAGTTGTGACTTGTTTCAAACAATTTCTGATGACGAAATAGAGCAATATCAGGAAATAGTGTTATAGGCAGACAGTGTAAGTCACTTAGTAGTAACTTCTTTATTTAACTGTTGTAATAAATCAATATCTTATTCACAAACTCCCTTAAAAATCATTTAAAAGTTGTCACTCATCTTAGTTCATCGCAATCTCACAAAGTTCCATTATAATCAACAAAGCTCTCTAAACTGCACAATGAATCTTTTATTTACACGCTCTCTACACTTCGTGAAAGGATTCGTGAGATATGTCTGTGATACATCACACAATGTTGCAAAAACACGTAGAAACCTTTAAAGCTCCCCTCAGCACAAACACAAATATGCTGATCGGCCAGACGCACTGGTGCACCTAAATATTTTTTCATAGTAGTTTCATTGTAGTTTTCAGTCACACTGTAGAGCTCTGCTTTGAAGCTGCATTGAAACTGCAATTTGGACCTTCAATCTATTGGCCACCATATAAGTCCGCTATATGGAGAAAAATCCTGAAATGTTTTCCTCAAAAACCTTAATTTCTTTTCAACTGAAGAAAGAAAGACATGAACATCTTGTATGAAAATCTCCTTTAAAATATCTGTATTCATTTAGCTTCAAATGTCACAACCTGTTTAGTTTTTGGCTTATTATATTTTGAATGCCCAACCAAATGATTTTTACATTAGTTTAAGGCCACCTGTTATTAAATATTATATTTGTTGCTAAGTGCTAGTGTTCCAGAAGCTAGCAGCCCAAGTGTCAGGTCTATTAATAAATAAAGATTCAGACAGCCTCCCTGCATTGGTAAACTTTGCTGCCCAGTGACCGTAATGAATAGGGTTCGGCTGGGTGTTTCTGACTCACTGCACAAGCCGACCTGATTCCTTCCACAGTCCTGCTGCCCTCCACACATGCAGGGCTGGACCCAGACTTTGTACAGCCACTCTGATACTGATTTATTGGACTGCAGAGACGGAAAATGCTCAGTGCTGTATTGATTTAAACATTATATGCAAGCAACTGCTGAAGAGGATGTTTTTCCAGTTTAGACATATAAATACAGGGCCTGTGGCGTAAATGCCTCATGTTTTGTGTATTTATATGTATGTGTGTAAATGTATCTATTTATATGTGACCCTGGGCCACAAAACCAGTCATAAGGTCAGTTTGTTAGAATAGGACAATATTTGGCCAATATACAACTATTTGAAAATCTGGAATCTGAGAGTGCAAAAAAAATTGCCTTTAAAGTTGTTCAAATTAATTTCTTAGCAATGGATATTACTAATCAAAAATGAAGTTATGATATATTTACAGTAGGAAATTTTGGCGTAAAAGAAAAATTGATCATTTTGACCCATACAATGCATTTATTTTTGGCTATTGCTATAAATATACCTGTGCTAAGACTTGTTTTGTGGTCCAGGGCCACATATGTATTTAGTAGATATATTGTGGGAATTCACATAATATATATCATATAATATATATCATGTTTTCTAAACAGGTATCAGAAAATGTAACTTTGGTCTCCTGATGCTTCTCATTGTCTTTTCCTGCAGGACCCGTTCCCCGTTCCAGCTCTGATCCTCGTCTTGAGCGTAACCGGCGGTCAAGGCCCGCCAGTGCGGAAAGACCTCACAATCACATTCTTCTAGGAGAGCCACCTGGTCCCTCCAGATCAACAGGGGGTGATAGAAGAAAATCTCCCAGCACAGGCCTTCTCTCAGCTGACATCCGTGGCATCCTAGATGACCTGCAGTTGGAGGAGGACAGCAGCAGGAGGGCAGATGCACCCTGCTCCAAAGTCCGTGCCTCGACCAGAGTTTCTCGTAGTGCCAGTCCTGCCAAGACTACGAAGAGAGCAGATCCTCCTGAGCATCCTGTTGCAAAGAAACGGCACTATGACGCAGAAGCAGTGCGACTGTATATTGCTCAAAAGCAAGAAGAAAGGAAAAAACAGCAAGCGGAGGAAAGGAGGGCTCAAAGGGAGGAGGAAGAGAATAAGAATAAGCGGCTACAGGAGCTTTACAGGAGACAACGAGCAGGGGCCACCAAGGGCCCAGTTGTACCTGAAGGTCCAATAAAGAAGCGGCTTCAGGAAACATACACCAAACTTCTGCTGGAACAGACTCAGCTCAGAGAAGAGATCAATGGTGGTGCCGTAACAAACGTAGTCCAGCAGGTAAACCTTTATTGTAATGCATTTTTGGAGTTAAACATCTTATGATGTAAGACATTATACAGTTGAGGTCACATAGTCCACAAGAGAAAATAATAGTTGACCCTGTTCAAAAGTTTACATCCCCTTGATTAATACTGTATTGTTACCTGAATGATCCACAGCTGTGGGTTTTTTTGTTGTTGTTGTTGTTGTTGTTGTTGTTTAGTGATAGTTGTTCATGAGTCCCTTGTTTGTCCTGAACAGTTAAACTGCATACTGTTCTTCAGAAAAATTCTTCAGGTTTCACAAATTCTTTGGTTCACCAGCATTTTTGTGTATTTGAACCCTTTCCAACGATGACTGTATGATTTTGAGATCCATCTTTTCACACTCAGAACAACTGAGGGACTCATATTCAACTATTACAGAAGGTTCAAACACTCACTGATGCTTTAGAAGGAAAAACAATGCATTAAAAGCCGGGTTTGAAAGCTTTTGAACAAAATTGAGATGTGTACATTTTTCTTATTTTGCCTAAATATCATATTTTTTCATGTAGTACTGGCCGTCAGAGGCTACAGAAGATACTTACATGTTTCCCAGAAAACTAAATAAGTTAAATTTACCCTGATCTTCAAATTCAAAAAATGTTCACCCTGAAAAACTGCAATTTCAGCTTTGCCATTACAGGAGTAAATTCCATTTTAAAATGTATTAAAACAGTAAATAGTTAACTTAAATTATGATGATATTTCACAATATTACTATTTTAACTGTTTCGTAACAAATAAATGCAGGCTTTGTGAGCATAAGGGACTTCAAAAAAAAAACAAAAAACAAATCTTCTATAACTGTGTTATATATAAAATATCATGATTATATTAACTATTGGACACCCTGTTGTCTAGACAAAATCCTTAATGATCGACCGCTATTTTAAGTGTTTTTGTTGTTACACTGCAGCCGAGACCAGTCTACCAGCCGTCTGGAGAGTCTGATAAAGAAAACAAAAGATACGATCGACCTCAAAGTGCCACCTCCAGCAGTGATCTGTCTCTTCCAGAACAATGCCAGCCTCCTTTCTCCAGGTAAAACACACACAGAGTCGCCATTCCATTACATCATCTGTGTCATAAGTGTAATGTTTGGTTTTCCCAGCTAGAAAAACCTGCTTGTCCTAGCTGTTGTTTCCACCAAAGAGCTTCCTTTTTTGATGTTTATCTGTTCTAAACACTGCACAGATGAACAAAATATCCCCTTTCCCTAAATGGGAAGTCATTTGTATTCCCTTACACAGATAACATGCTCTTGTTTCAAGTAGTTCTGTAAGAACAGATTAATCCGTCAGCTCAGTGCTCAGCGAGAAGTGTTTGTTGCTAGCTTGTATCGGTTTCCATGGCCACCTTTTAAGTACATGTAGTTGGCGGTGTCTTCAGCATATTGAGGTTGTTAACACTGGGATCTTCCTAAGAATAGATTTAAACTGACTTTTAAAACTTCTAATTATGTTTTTTTTTTTTTTTTTGTGAGATTGCATGATTTTTTTTTCATATGTGACTTGACTGACTATGCATTTTCATATGTTAAGTATTGTTTTTTTTTGTAAATATGTTAGTGGCAGTCAGTTTTCATGTCATATGGTCATTATACTTAATCTGTTATCTTCTATTTTTTTTTCTGTAGCAATGGGTTGGGATTTGCAGGGTCACCCTGGCTTCAATCTGACCAGCATAGTCCTGCTCTGAGGGTCAGCAGCTCCCTACCGCCCCCTTCTGGCCATATCTTCTCTCAGCTGTTAGAACTTGATCCAGAACCTTCACTACCTAACAGAGAATCACGAACTGCATATACAGCGTTCCCCTCAACCACAGGCCGCAAAATGAGCCGCATTGAGGCCCTTAAGGCCACGGCTGCCTCTCTCTCCAGCCGTATCGAGAGCGAGGCACGCAAGCTGGCCGGTGCCGGAATAAACCACGGTTGTGCCAGAGATACAGGCACGGGTCTTTTAATCCCTAACGATGACCGCTGGGCTAAACCTGTCAGTCCACCAGTCAGAGAGAATCCGACAGATTCCGATGACCTGGTTGAGAGGATTGAAAAACTGCTTGCTGCAGGTCAGAGCACCTATGATCAGGCCCTTCCAGGTGTGGGCAACCTGCACAGCTTTAGGGAGAGGATGGAGGCTGGGAGCAAACAAAGGCTTGCACCTTCTGGCTTCACTTCAAGAAATACACGCAAGACCCCTTCTCCTCCAAAGCCTGCTGTTCAGGAAGATGAGCTGCACTCCAGCGGAGGTTCTATCAGTGAGGGTCCTCTGCTGAGTGAGGGCAGTATATCTGATGAAGACCTACAGGAGCTGCCCAAATCAACCAGAGGATATAGTGCACTTCTGAATGGAGACAGTTTGAACCCAATTTCACACTTTCAGAAAGAGGCAGAGAAGCACCTGCCCTTTAATGTGTCAAGTCTGGTACAAGGAGCAAGCAATGGACCGTGGGAAGAACTGGCCAAAGGAAGCCCACACAGCGTTATCAATATATTTACAAAGAGCATGAATTACAGCAAAGGTAAGAACTTGGAAAAACTTATTTGACTTGCTGTATTTACCTTTTTTTCTTGTGCTGGGCAACAATTAATTGCATCCAAAATAGGTTTGTGTACATAATATATGTGAGTGTACTGTGTATATTTATTATGTACATGCATTTATATTTAAGAAAAATGTTATGTTCATATGTGTATACATGTAAATGTGTAAATATTTTTGAAATATATGCTGTGTGTGTCTTTTATATATAGATAATAAATATACACAGTACACACATTTTGTACACAAAAACATGTTTTGGATGTGATTAATCGTTGAAAAAAATGTTAGTTTTTTTTTGTATTTTTCTTTACATATTTTGTCAAAACATAATATTTCAGTGCTTAAATATAAGTTATAAATATAAGTCTTATATAAAAAAAAGCATAATATTAATATTCTCTAAACAATAATTCAGAAAAATTAATTGCTTTTGTTTAAAAATGATATAAATTTTTTGTTTTGTTTTGTTTTGCTGGGAACATCTTTATATATATACATACATACATACATAATACATAATATTACAATTTGAAGTAACTGCATTCTGTGTTAATATATATTAAAATATAATATTAAATATAAATGCTA
This sequence comes from Labeo catla, assembly GCA_012976165.1. Classification (NCBI taxonomy): domain Eukaryota; kingdom Metazoa; phylum Chordata; class Actinopteri; order Cypriniformes; family Cyprinidae; genus Labeo; species Labeo catla. The sequence goes on along the minus strand of VONZ01001635.1, from coordinate 60,240 downwards.
AGCTGCCTTTTCAGCAGCCGCTACTTCAGTATTCAGTTTCAAATGTGCAGTTTTTTTATTATATATATTTTTTATTATATTGATGCTTCTTAATATTTTTGTGGAAATCCTGATTTTTTTTTTTTTTTAATTATTTCGGAAGCAGAGCATTTATTTGAAATGGAAAACTTTTTTGAAGTCTTTGCTGTCACTTTTGTTTAAATTAAATGAATCCTCGCTTAATAAAAATATGAATCTCTTTCACAAATAGACATTTTACGCACCCTAAATGTTGGAACGGTAGTTTATATTTTCATTGAATACACTTGTTTTCATAGCATTTGAAGAGAGGGGTGGTAAGAGTTCTCCAGCCCTCCGTTCTGTTAAGTCTGGCGCCAGTTCATTGGATGGAGTGGTTTATGAGGAAGACTTTGTTTCTTCACGCCCCAGTAGCCAATCAGCATCCAAGAGAAGTCCCAGCGGGCTCAGGTAAAACAAAATGGTTCTTAATGCGCAATATATGACTAGCTTCTATATTCAGAATATTTTTACAAATGGAAAACAGGCTGGAGTAATGTAAGATTTCCAGTATTCAGCCTGAAGAGGGCAGTGTTGCACTATAATAATACCATCTCTCACATTTCTTGTGCTCTATGTAGAAACATATACATACAGATGTGGACGGTGTACCACATTAGCAGATTAATGTAAACTCTGCTACCTTCTCTCCACAGTAATGGCCACGGTCGGTTCAGTCCTCCAGACGAGGTGTTAAGTGGCAGATCTGCATACAGTAACCGAGCCGGAGAGAGATCTCAACATTCACCAGCTCTCACACCTCTCTCCTCCCCACACTCAGTCAGCTCAAGCAGCAAGAGAGGTCAGATATATTATAGAGGGTCACATCATGTGATCTTGAGTGTGGTACAGTGTGTAATCCGTTCTTCATTCCTATGGGGATATATCAGAAGTACTTAGACACAAGTCTTTATATTTGAGGTCAAAAGTTTACATACACCTTGCAGAACCTGCAAAATGTTAATTATTTTACCAAAATAAGAGGGATTATACAAAATGCATGTTATTTTTTTTAATTTAGTAGTGACCTGAATAAGATATTTCACATAAAAGACAAGAGAAAATAATAGATGAATTTATAAAAATGACTGTTTAAAAGTTTACATACACTTGATTCTTAATACTATGTTGTTACCTGAATGGTCCACATCTTTTTTTTTTTTTATTTAGTGACAGTTGTTCATGAGTCCCTTGTTTGCTCTGAAAAATTAAACTGCCTGCTGTTCTTTGGAAAAAATTCCACAAATTCTTTGGCTTTTCAGCATTTTTGTGTATTTGAACCATTTCCAACAATGACTGAATGATTTTGAGATCAATCTTTTCACACTGCGGACAACTGAGGGATTCATATGCAACTATTAAGGTTCAAACACTCACTGATTTAGAGCTGGGGCAGGTGAAAACTTTTTGAATTTGAAGATGAGGGTAAATGTAACTTATTTTGTCTTCTGGGAAACATATGGGTAACTATGTTCTGTAGCTTCTGAAGGATAGTACTTAATGGAAAAAATATGATATTTAAGGCAAAATAAGAAAAATGTACACAATCTCCATTCTGTTCAAAAGTTTTTACCCCCAGCTCTTAATGCATGTTTTTTTTCTTCTGGAGCATCAGTGATTGTTTAAAGTTTCTGTAATAGTTGCAAAGTCCGTCAGTTGTCCTCAGTGTGAAAAGATGGATCTCAAAATCATACAGTCATAGTCAGAAATGTCAAATACACAAAAAATGCTAAGCAAACAAAGCAAAAAAAAAAACAGCTGTGGATTATTCAGGTAACAACACAGTGTTAAAACTTTTGACCTCAACTGTATATAGTATCAGCAATGCTAACTCAATTTCACTTAAGCAGGTTTTGAACACAGACATTTTTGTATCATGTTCACATTCCTAATTTTATCTGTGTTCATTCCTACAACTTCAGAAAGGAGCCTGCTGGAGGGACAAAGAAACACGTCTTCTGCGGTCTCTGATCTCCCTGCTGAGGGTTTTAAGAAGAGTGGCTCAGAGAAAGCATCCAGTCGTAGCTCCCACAGGAGCGTAGACACGGACAGCACACTGGGGGGTGCTTCAGTCCACTCCATCCATAGGTAAACACATTAGCTCACACCAATAAAATATACACCTTGAAGCCATCATAGGTTGAATAAAACCATCTACACAGCCTGTTGCATGTATCTTCATGCCATTTTATTTTTTTTTTTAAAGAAAAAAGTTTGATTTACTACAGTCATCTTTTATTGCTGTTCTGTTAGTCTGCAAGTCACCGGACATGAACTTGGACGTTTTGGGCACACACCGGAAATATCTTTAAATGCAAAATCCATGCTGTTCCTGTTTATCCTAATTATTAGAACTCAGAGGAGCCAGTGTCAATATTAGTTCTGGTGTATATCAGATGGAGGGTATAAGTGTTCAGCCTGCTGTAGCTCTTTAGATAGCGAGGCAGGAGGCGACTTGCACGTACACACTGGCTCTTTTGTTCAGTAGGTTAGCCTTGCTGCAGGTCAGGCTCATTGCCAATGAGATATTTCCCCCTAGTGTGACATTCGAGCCTCCCTGTGGCATTTGTTGAAGCCTGTGAGTCAGATTCCCCTCATGCTTGCCTGCGTTTTCAGCGTTCAGAGAGCTGCATCTTCCAGAGATGTGGTCTCTGGATGGGTTTATCCAGAGACCAATGGAATATCGTGAGTTTAAGGCGTTCTCCGATCATTGGCGCAATTCTCTAACATAATGTCTAGCTACAGTAGCACACAGACCTTATTACTGAGAGATACAGGGCTGTTGGAGGTTATGGTGGTCACGGTATATAGTGTAGTGCACCATATACCTCAACCTGTTAGCTTGTACTCTTATTTTTGTCATTTGGATTCATTTTTAATCAAAGTCTTGTTTTAAGTAATCTCTATGAAATTGATTTCTTTTTTGAAACAACAATATAAGGATAATAAAAATCCAACAATACAAAGACAAATAGAATTAAAATGTTTTGTTTTTTGAAACTATTATTATTTTCACTAACAACAACAACAATATTATTATTATTAGTAGTAGTAGTAGTATTAGTATTAATATTAATGTTGTTTCTCTTATCTTATCTTTGAAAATTATCTTACTGTCCTTAAATGTAATTAATAAAAATAATTAGGGCTGCCCTCAACTAAAGATTTTTCTGGTCGACTAATATTTGTTAATTTTAAGCATTAGTCGACTATTAGTAAATCATATAAATCATAATAATGAGCCCTGAATTGCCTACATAGCCTAATAAGCGCTCAAGAGCTCGCCAAAAAAGCTTGCCACAGCACACCTGCAGAAATAATAATTATGAATGTGTCTGGAGTAGCAAGGAGACGTTCTTATAACATTAACATTAACAATAATTTATTGATAAAATGGCATGTCTTAAGAGATTAAGTCGGCAACACTGACTCATCTCCGCGGTAGTGGATGCGCTTATATACGTATATATGTTTCATGCAGATTACATAATCTGAGAATATTTGTTTTCTGTTTGAATTGGTTCATGTGAAGGTAGAGATTTCACTCTCTATAGATGTATTTTTTTGTGTCAGGTAAGGCAAATATACACAGTGTTTTGAAGTTTTGCGCTTAAGTTCACAGAGAGGGCAGAAAGCGTATCTTGTTTTATTTATTGTACAAAAGCGCAACATTTCGTTGTTATTGTATGTGCACATGAATAAATGTAAAGTGTTTACAGATTCGAAAGATGTATTTCTCTTATCAGTGTGACCAAAAATGACGGAGTATTTTAAGTGCAAGTGACGGACTGCATCACTTTGCCATTTCCTGTGGATTTTTTTTTTTTCTCTGCCACTAAGCGACTTAATAAAATTTGGTTGACCATGCCTCTTCTCATCGTCTAATGGTTAGTCGACTATTAGGGGCACCCTAATTATTATTATTATTTGTTGTTAATTATTTTTTATTCTTTGTTTTCATTCATTAGTCATTTTGGCTCTGAGGGAAAGAAATCTCCCCGAAGCCCTCGTACAACTCCTGCTGCTGGTTCTCCAGCCGGCTCTGGTTCTTCCCGGTTGTCTCCAGGTGACAATATCCTAATCAGAGGGTCCCCCCAAGGGTCAGGTTCCCCTCACGCAGCTCTACCCAGTTCCTCCTCATCGTCCTCTTCAGCTGCTAGGGCTAAATCCAATCCCTCACCCCATACTCAAAGCCCAGGAAGAACAGAGCACAGGACTGCAGGTAAACCAGCTTTGTGGCAGCTTGTAAGCAACTGCAATTCTAAATGGATATGGTTTACTTACACTTCCATGTGTTCCCAGGTTCAACGGAGCTCCAGTTTGCTCCTGGGGTCCTCCAGCAGCGCCTGTCTGCTGAGCTCAGTTACCTGGATGCAGTGGAGGAGTCGGTGCGACAGCTCGGTGATGTGGAGAGAGTAAGAGGCGTGTCTCTTGCACAGCAAGAAACAGTCTCGCTCGCTCAGATTCTCAAGGTGAAGTTCTGCACCTGCTAAAGCAATTATCTGACCTGCTGTGGTTGGGTGGCCATGTATTTGAGGGTGACCTGTAACCTTTGACTCTTGCAGTCCCAGCAACAGAGGCATGAGCGTGAACTGTACTTGCTAAGGATGAAGGCAGAGCAGGAAGCCCTCGAAACACAACGGCAACTGGAAGAAAGCAGACAGAAAGCTGCACGGGTACTTTTGTTGAGGACATTACATGTCAATGTTTGTTTAGTTTGAAAGCTGTTTGTGTAATAACTTCATAGGTGAATTTTGGTATACATTTTAAACTGTACTTAATAAGTTTAAAGAAACGAGATAAAGGACAATGAAATTTAACTCTGATTCAGACCGTGTTAAAAATGGCAGCTTTAGTTAAATTATTTGCATCTTTTTAATGCACGGATGCTTCTGTTTGATTTAAGGCCCATGCTGAGCTGCAGGAGAGTTTGCTCCTGTCTCAACAGCAGGCGTTAGGAGGTTTGCATGAGACTACAAACAAGATGATAAACCAGCAGGCTGAGGCTGCACGCCACACAGCAGAAACAGCACGACACATTAAAGAGGTGAGCTAAATGTTATGGTACAAGAAAACAGCCCACAGATGCATTGGCTTTTTTTTTTTTTTTTAGATGATTGTGGATTGAGTCACTGAAATTATCATGTGTCAAAAGTCAAATTTTTTGAACAGTAAGATTTGTCTCTTTTGCTCACCAAGCCTCCATTTATTTGATCCAAATTACAGCAAAAACAGCACAATTTAATTTTGTTACTATGTAAAATAACTCTTTTCTATTTGAATATATTGTAAAATGTAATTTATTCCTGTGATCAAAGCAAAATTTCAGCATCATTACTCCAGTGTCTTCAGTGTTATTATTATTAGTATTATTATTATCAATATTTAAAACAGTTGAGTCCTTTTTTTTCAGGATTCTTTGAATAGTCAGATCCAAAGATCAGCATTTATCTGAAATAAAAAGCTTTTGTAACATTATACACTATACCATTAAAACGCTTGGAGTCAGAAAACTGAAATAATATAGAATTTCGATGTGTTCGATTTCTATTGGTGCATCATAGCTGATGTTATTATTTCTTATATGTAGAGTCTTTACAGTATTTGGACTCATTTTTGTAATTAAATCTTGAGTTACTCAATTAAAATGATGAAATACTTAAAGATTCTCATACACAAAACCTTGGGGATTTAATTGTATGTTACAACAAGCACAGATGTTTAGAAACAAGATTACATGCTTATCTTCTCAGAGTGTAAAGTATCCTCCCCCAAGGCACTGTGGCTCTTTCTTTAAAGTCAGCTTGAAGGATTTGAAGTGTATTTAACACTCTCTCTCTCTCTCTGTCTCTGTCTCTCTCTCTCTCTCTCTCTCTCTCCCTCCCTATAGATGACGGAGCTGGCTCGTTCACAGATTGCAGGAGCGCTAAATGTTCCTGGCCCCTCTGGTACGACCCTGTATGATCAGCAGAAACAGCAGAATCGTGGTCTAAAACAGCAGCAGCCACACCCCAACACTGACAGGTAGCTGTCTCACCTCAGACATAGCCATTCACTAGTTTGATTCTTCTTCCTGTACTGTGCTTCAGCTTCACTTAAGCATAAAAGCCGGATAATCTTCTGCATTAAAGCAATAATTCATTTAAAAATGAAAATATGACATTATTTCATGTCGTTCCAAACCTTCGATCTCATGCGAATGTTTGATTAAGCAAAAGTGCAGAGGAGAAATTAGAGGTTTAGCAGGGGTTTGGAACAACATAAAGATGAGTAAATCATGATGGTATTTTCATTTTTGGGTGAACTATTCTTTTAACCGTGATTTTTCTTTGCGTTTTCTAAAGTGAAAGATTTTTTCAAATTTGTCAAATTAATAATTGCGATCTATACATCAGTACTGATGCTGTTTTGGATGTTCTCCAGTAGCTGGAACGGTGAGCTGTCTCCTGAGAGACAAAAGAGTCCATCAGAAGTTGAGACGCCACCAGACAGCCTCTCAGAGTCCATCCCTTCCAGGAGACCCACCATCAGGTAACGCTGTGTTCTTTTCATTTGAGCTGATTATCACAAATGAATGGATTTAAAGAACATATAGTCCATAAATACTAATTTCTGTCTGTTTTTAAGTGGCGGAGGCAGCAGTAGTACCCAGCTGAGTCCACCTCATTCTGATCAAAAGGACAGAAAGACAGCAGGGAAAGACAGGAGCAGTAGTTCAGTGGAGGACCAGGCTCACACCGCTGCCGATGACTCTCTTTGCTCTGACAACCTGCGCAGCCCGCTTGAAGAGAAAGGTAAGTCTCACATTATTGGGAACAAGCAACGTAAATGATCTATTCTGAGAAATGTAAGTTGTTTTGACCACTTCCTGTCTTTTCCTCCAATCAGCAGACAGCGTATCCATCGCCACAGAGTACTCTGTGAAGTTTGATGACTCTATGACAGAGGATAACATTGAGGAAAGATCGTTCCGCTCTCTGTTACCATCTGAAGCCCACCGTCGCGAATCCCTGGACAGAAAGCCCAGTCCTCATCCCGAGTCTGACGAGGACCACAGCCATGACCAATCCAGCCCCAGAGCGAGCTCAAAGGTGACGTCCTGTTAGCTCTCCTCATGCTGCATAACTCCAGTTATTGTGCTTCCTTCTGTTTGGTTGTCATAGAGTTTGTTTGTGTTTTCCTGGTGTGTTGATAAGAAGCTCTTTGTATGGGTGGATAAGTGACTCGGCTCTTGTTTTTCCCCTGCTCCATATCATGTTATCACATAGCAGGATGGCAGCATGCCCTTCTCAGGTGGCCAGGACAGCTTCTCCAAGTTCACCATGGACTTGGTGCGTCAGTACATGAAGGAGGAGGAAGTTCGCGCTCAACATCAGAGTTCTCTGCTGCGCCTGCGTCAGAAGGCCCTCCGAGAGAAGACCAAGGCTGAACTGGCCTGGCTCGAACACCAGAAGAGGCAGGAAAAATGTTTATCATGATTATCAGGGAAAAAAGATAACTAGATGTATTCAAAATGGAACGTATTTGGTCCCACTTTGTATTGGGTGGCCTTAACTACTATGTACTTCCTGCATGTAATTACATCTGCAGTTATTTTCTATAATTACATTTACTTCACACCTTAACCCACCCTTAAACCTACCCATATCACCTCAATAGCAGCAAAAGTGTTTTGCAATACAATATGAAAACAAGTGTTAGGTGTTACTAGTTACTATGTAATTAATTAATGTAATTTAATTACTTTTCTCCTAAAGTAAGGGTTTACTCTTATTTTTCTGTAATTTAATTACAGTCACTTCTTATATAATTTAACTTAATACTGTGTATAGACAGACTGTAGAACAGGGATAGGCAACGTCAGTCCTAGAGTGCCGTTTATTTCCCACCCTGAAAAAAAAACCTCACCTACCTGTAGCTCTAGTAATCCTGAAAGCCTTGATTAGCTTGTTCAGGTGTGTTTGATTAGAGTTGGAACTAAACTCTGCAGGTCATCGCCACTCCAGGACCGACCTTTCCTATCCCTGCTGTAGAACATTTATATACAATACAATACAATAGAGGATTTAAAGAAGTAGTTCACTTCCAGAACAAAAATCTACAGATAATTTACTCACCCCCTTGTCATCCAAGATGTTCGTGTCTTTCTTTCTTCAGTCGATAAGAAATTGTTTCTTGAAACAATTCCAGAATTTCTCTCCGTATAGTGGACTTCAATGGTGCCCCCAAGTTTGAACTTCCAAAATGCAGTATAAATGCAGCTTCAGATGGCTCTAACGATCCCAGCTGAGGAAGAAGGGTTTTATGTTGACAATTTATATACTTTTTAACCTCAAATGCTCGTCTTGTCTCTGAGATGCGAATGCGTAGACTATGTAAATCGGGTCAATACAATTAGGGTATGTCGAAAAACTCCTGCCTCGTTTTCAAAATCAAAATCGTCCTACATCGCTGTTTTTTTTTTTTTTTGTAAAGGGCGTTTGATATTCTTTGCGTGTTCACTTTGTAAACACTGGGTCGGTACTTCTGCAGCAATGTAGGATGATTTTCTATTTTAAATTGTAATTTAGTGTTGCATGATCCTTCAGAAATAATTCCAATTTCGTGCTCAAGAAATATTTATTATTGTCATATGTTAAAATAGTACATTTTTTCAGGATTCTTTGAAGAATAGGCAGTTCAAAAGATCAGCATTTATTCATTTATATCCTTGCTGAATAAAAAAATCAAACTTTTGAACAGTGGTGTACATCTCATAAAATTTAAGGAGTGTAATCAGCTTGATCTAATTAGTTGAACTGTAGTGACATGCTCTTCATCTCCTTTCTTCACCAGGCGTCTCAGAGATAAAGGAGAGGACGATAAGATGCCACCCCTTCGTAAGAAACAGAGAGGCCTTATACTGAAGCTACAACAGGAACAGGTGACAATCATATGTAGATTCATGATCTCTAAGCTACGCTTGAAATTTAATGTCAAATAATCAAGTAGTCATAATTGAATTACTTATAGGGTTACAGTGCCCTTCACTAATATTGGCACCCTTGGTAAATATGAGCAAAGATGGCTATGAAAATACACACAACACAACACTCAACAAAACACCGCTGTGTTTGAATGGAGATGTGCAGCTGCTCAATTGTGACTTGTTTCATACTATTATTGATGACAAAAATAGAGCAAAATCAGGCAATAGTGTTATAGTTAGACAATGTAAGTCATGTAATAATAACTTTGTTTATTTAACTGTTGTATCTCAGTTTTTAATTTACAAACTCCCTCAAAAATCATTAAAAGCTGTCGCAATCTCACAAAGTTCCATTATAATCAACAAAGCACTGCACAATGAATCTCTTATTTACACTTTCTCTACACTTTGTTTATGAAAGGATTTGTGATATGTGACCCTGGACCACAAAACCAGTCATAAGGGTAAATTTTTCAAAATTGAGATTTATACATCATCTAAAAGCTGAATAAATAAGCTTTCAATTGATGTATGGTTTGTTAGGACAATATTTGGCCGAGATGCAACTATTTGAATATGTGGAATCTGAGGGTGCAAAAAAATTCTAAATACTAAGAAAATCGATTTTAAAGTTGTCCAAATAAAGTTCTTAAAAATGCACTGGTTGCACTGTAAAGCCCTGTTACAGCACAGAAATAAAGGCTAAAATGTTGTTTACCCCAGGCGGAGATCAAGCGACTGCAGGAGGCCAATAAAGCGGCGAGAAGGGAGAGACAGCTGCTTCTCAAACAGCAGGAGGAGATCGAAAGAATGAGACACACAACACTCAAACTCAAAGAGCGGCTCAAGAGTGCCGACACAAAGCTGGTCAGTCCTCTGGTTTCTTTTTTTTTTTTTCTAAATAAAAGCTTTTTGTGTCTTGTAATTACTGTATGTAATTTATTAAACACAATACCCATTTCGCTGACATTTTTTAAATGAAATATCGGCAGGAGTCACCGATATCAGGTGTGGCGGAGGAGTCGGTTCCGCCCAGCGTGGTTGTGACAGACGCAGAAACCCGTAGCCCCTCCCCCATGTCTGTGTCAGGCAGTGAAACCAGCAGCATCATGCAGAAACTGAAAAAGATGCGCTCTCAAATGGATGAAAAGTAAATAAACCCTCACACATTTCTTCTCTACCCTTTCATCTTTTCCCTCTTCTGTCTTCTCAAATAATGCGTTGGTTTGTAAAGAAGAAAATCTTTCTGTGCATTTGATTATATTAACCAAACTTTAATGAACCTTGTGCGTACATTATGTAGTGCAAACCTCTTTCAGGAAGGCCAAACAAACAACATATGTTTGGTATACTCAAGAGGCGATTTCTTATTTATGACTGGCTAATGCTACTAATAACATGTATTAATTTCTTCAAGGTTCATTTGTGGCTTGCTGACATGTTGTGTGACATTTTAAAGTGTTTGTTTATTTCTGTGTGCACAGTGTTTGGTTTGAACATAAGCGTGCTCTGTGTAGGAAAACGCCCCTCTCCCTTAATGAACGGAGGAATTTTTCACATCTAAAATAGAGAGCAGTTTCCTTATGCAACTAGTAAACAGGATGTATATTCTGCCAGCCAGATTTCTGAAACGATCTGCAGGTCATGAGGTTTCTCTAATACGTTTCATAACCTCCACATGTTCTCTAAATGCTTTGTCTCATTCTCCCATATTCAGTCAGTCCTTGACAACAGTTCTTGTTTACAATCATATGAGGGCCGTCCCATTGTTCAGAAACTTTTCACAGCACTGGCACACAAATATTTTTGTCCTGCGATTAAAATTGGTACACGGAGGGAAGGGGATTTCACGCTTGTCTGATTCAACTAATCACATGCTGTGTTGCGATTGTAGCACCGTTCACACACTTCTGCTCACTTTCTAGCTCTCACTAATAGCATGATGATCTCTTTTGTGTGACTTCCAGCTGTATTTATTCAGTACTTGTCCGTATAAACACATTATCCAGCATCTCATTCAAACTGATTTGTAATCCACTCAAGGCAGCTCTTCTTGCAAAAGCAAAGATAATTGTGATTTGCATTGTTGTCTACTTTCCTTTATTTAGTTCATAATAAATTAATTTATTTAGCCTTTTGTCACAGCAAAATTAGGAGAATTAGTCACTCAGACATGCCTGCGTAGAGAAACAACTTGTTAATTTCACAAAGAAATATCTGGGTCATAGATCTTAGCATAAACGGTTGTGTATTTTCTCACAAAATATAGGGAGATATAACATTTTTGAAAATTAATTAATGCTACCATTATGTACAGTTGAGGTCAAATGTTTACATACACCTTGCAGAATCTGCAACATGTCAATTATTTTACCAAAATAGGAGGGATTATACAAAATGCAAGTTATTTTTTTAGTACTGACCTGAATAACATATTTCACATAAAAGACATTTACATGGTCCACAAGAGAAAATAATAGTTGAATTTATAGAAATGACCCTGTTCAAAAGTTAACATGCACTTACATACTGTGTTGTTACCTGAATGATCCATAGTTTTTTTTTTCTTTTTTGTTTAGTGATAGTTGTTCATGAGTTAAAGTCCCCGCTGTTCTTCAGAAAAGTCCTTCATGTCCCACAGATTCTTTATTTTTTCAGCATTTTTGTGTATTTGAACCCTTTCCAACACTGATTGTATAATTTTGAATAATCCGTCCAATCCAAAAAATCCATCTTTTTACACTGAGGACAACTGAGGGATTCATATGCAACTATTACAGAAGGTTCAAACGCTCACTGATGCTCCAGAGGGAAACATGATGCATTAAGAGCAAGGGGGTGAAAACTTTTTAAATCTGAAGATCAGGATGAATTTAACTTTTTTTTTGTCTTCTGGGAAGCATGTCAGTAGCTTCTAAAGGCTAGTACTAAATGGAAAAAAATATGATATTTAGGCAAAATAAGAAGAATGTACACATCTTTATTCTGTTCGAAAGTTTACACCACTGGCTCCTAATGCATTGTTTTTCCTTCTTTAGCATCAGTGAGCATTTGAACCTTCTGTGATAGTTGCATATGAGTCAAAATCATACAGTCATTGTTGGAAAGGGTTCAAATACACAAAAAATGCTGAAAAATCAAAGATTTGTGGGACCTGAAGGATTTTTTTTAATGTGACATTTCTTATTCAGGTCAGTACTAAATAAAAATTAGCATGCATTTTGTATGATCCCTCTTATTTTGGTAAAATAATTAACATTTTACAGATTCTGCAAGGTGTATGTAAACTTGTGATCTCGACTGTATATTCACAAGTGTTTGTCACAAATGTACTTGTGAATAATTCTGTTTAAAAAAAAAATAACAATTCTATTGTATTTGAAATAAAGTACAAATACGTTTTTTATTCATTAAAGGTACTTGGAATTGTCAGAGATTTAATTATCAATCCAAAAAATCTTAACAGCCCTAAAGATGATTCATTCATGGAAGGCTGAAATATGACACAGGTGTTTCTGACAATTTTGTGAGACTCTAGACTGCTGTCTGGAGCAGATAAATGTTTCCAGGCGGATTTTCCAGGAAAGCTTGTAATTACCAGGACCTTTAGTCTTAAACACAGTGTCTTTGATCATTTCTGAGAGTTTGACTTGTTTGTAAGTATAACACTCACAGTAGTGGCTTTTTAAGGATTTGCAGCATGTAGTTAACTGCTAAAAGTCAATAACTGGTTGATGTGTGCACAGTAGTTAGAAAAAAAAAAAAAGGATACACATGTTTACACTCACTCTCTCTCTCTGTCTCCATATCTGTGTGTTTCTTATGTCTCTCTTTCTCTCTCTTATATTGTTTCATTCTCTCCAACTCTGTTCTTCTTCATTTTTTTTTTGACTGTCCTCTCCTCTCTTTCTTCCTTAGACACTGCTCTCCTGTCCATTATTTCTTCTCTGTCTTTACGGCTCATCACTGGGCCTCTCTGTCTGTCTGTCTCCCAAAACTCCACCCCAAATTCCAGCTCTTTATCTACAGCCAGTTGGTCAGGTACAGTTACCCACAATCCTCCTGTCTCTCTTCCCATCCCTCCCTCCTCCCCTCTCTCAGCACCTATTTCCCATGGAGCATGCTTTTGTTCATCCTCTGCCACAGCTGGGTGGGTGGGGGAACGTTTGGTGGGGATATAAACAGAAAGAGGAATGCAGGGATGATTGAATGGATGAAAATGAACTGGCTACACCATGCTGAAATAAGCTGATTCTTTGGCTAAAGCTAGTCATAGTTATTTATCTGACTGGGGAAGATTATTTTTATTCCTAATAATTGAATGTTTACCAAAATCCTTTGTGATTGGGTTTTCAGCCTTTATTTGCTGATCAAATATAGGCAAATGTTTTGAAAATGATTACCGACGATCTCAAAGCCAAAGATTAGACTTGTTTAAATCATGGTGGGTTACATGAGTGATTTCTGGGTCTTGAGTCTTTTGTCTCTGTGGTGTGATCCTGTCAAATGCAGTCTTTGCCTTGTTGCTAGTCTGTCTTGTGTTAATATGTAAATGTAATTTATATATGGTGAATCTTACAAAAACATGTCTACGTTTTACATTTATTCAAGAGGGAAAAAATAAAAGTCTATTTTGCATGCACAAAGCCTGTTTTTACGACCATCAACTTTTTTGCAGTATCTTCATGACACTTAAGAAAATGTTTGCCTACTAAATGTAATCCATCATGATTACTTTACATGATTTCTTTTTCATTTTTATATTTTTATATGGTTTTGAATATCAGTACATTCTCATTACTATAAAATAAAGTAAAAATATTTTTAAATAAGGGTGATTTGAATTAAGTAACTTAATTGTCATGAAAATCACAATGCAAATAATCTTGATGATCTTAAATATAGGGTTTATTATCTTTTTGCAAAATCTACTTTTTTCTGATTTGTGGTAAAATACAACCCCAATGACTTTCATGAGCTTCAGCCATGCACCACACAAACGTCTCAATTAAATCAGTTCTTGAACTTGGTATCGTGGTGAGTGGAGACCGGGAGGAATATCTCTTTTCAGACAGGCCGGGCAGACTGATATATTGTATGCTTCTGAATAATGCTAGTTTAGGACTTCTTCATCTGCCCAATGGCCACAGTAAATCTTAACTCCAGCCCCTGATTAAATAAGTGTAGCCCGCGATGAGCTAATGAGTATATATGACTGAGGCAACATAATAGAATTTATGGTTAGATGAAGATGGCTGCTGTATTCACGAGGCAAGACGATTGCTTTTAGATAAAGCCATCTGTTTTTCTCTAAGATGTTTTTAATTATCTTAAACCTCAATGAAAAAGCCAGGCGGGTTTGATCTCCTAGACCAAAGTCATGATGCATGGGGGGTTTTTCTGAAAAAAAAAAAAATGACCTGCCTTTAGTGAAGCACAAGTTTTTACCTGGTGCAGCTTGCTAAGAAAGATAAATATGCTTTAATATTGAGTATATGAGAATGTGAAATGCTAATTATTCAGATTTCGTTGTAATGTGCTTTATCATGTCTAAAAACTATACATTTGTATTGCCAAAGCATTACTTATACAGTTCTTTCTGACTAAAGTGAATATGCAATCAAATAATTCCTCTGCAGGATTGCACTTACAGAGACAAAAGCATAACACTGTTTGTCAAAACCCTGGGTGAAACCTGCGTGTTTCAGTTTGTCAGGTGGTTGTCTCCGTGTGTCACCCTTGAGCTATAGCAGATGCATGAGTTTTACCCTTAAAAGGATGTTAAAGGCACAACAGGGTTGTTTTCTCCTTTAAAATGAATGAAGGTCTCCAAGTGGAGCCGTGCTTGTTTTGGGATGCATGTTTTGGAGTGTTAACGTATGCGTGTATGATGGTTTGTGGGGTGGACATCCTTTGCAAAAGAGACTAATCTGGTGTTTGAGGAAGGTGGCATTATTTGGACATTTGCTTTGCCTGCTTTTGTGGTGGTCTGTCTCCAAATCGTGTCACTTTGCTTTACACAGTCTTGTTCTCCCCCTTTTTCTGCCTTTTCTGTCTCTCTTTTTGTCTTTCTCACTCTCTATCCTGTAGGTTTCTCACTAAAAGGGAGCAGCAGTTGATGCAGAGGCGCAGACATGCGGAGGAACTTCTTGAGTGGAGGCAGCGGCTGGACGCGGAGGAGGCTGAAGTACGTCGCATGGAGAAACAAGCTCTGGCGGCCTGGGAAAAACAGCAGCAGCCACGCAACAGAACACCACTGCAGCAGCGCAGCCGGGAAAGTGAGCGCAGTAAAACCAGCGGTGGACAGGAGAGTCCCACAGGACGAGGTGAAGAGTGTGAAAAAGGCATTAGTCCAAAGTTGCAAAATTGGAATATTGCAGAGAACAAAATTGTCATTTCCTGATAAACTGGCACTAAATATCACTAAGAAAAGTAGGAGTAGCCACTGAATATAGTCATTTTCGTTTATATGGAAAAATTCGCCTCAGAGAGAGCAGATGAAACAGTAAATGCAGTCGCTGCTTTTGGAGGCGGATGCCAGCTGTTTGGAAATGCAGTTTTCAGACAGTTTTGTGAGGCAATTATACATAAGTATTTTAACGACAGACTTTGCGCAGCCATTTCAGAATGCCCATAACATTTCAGATGCAGGTTAGTCAAGTTATCCTGTCCCATAGCCCAAAGTCACATTACTTTTTTTGATGCATTTTTTGATGCATTACTTTTTTTGATTTTGGTATTTCCATCAGTCATTTTTGCTGCGATACTTCAAAATGTACATAAAAACAGGATGATGTAAACAGCTATAGAGAAGGAAAAAAGAAAGGAAAGTCTTTTGAAGAATGGCCAGTATATGCACATCATTTGTACTCCATCTATACTACTGTTCAAAAGAATATTTTATTTGGCAAGAATGAATTAAATTGATCAAAAGTTTTACAAAAGATTACTATTGTAAAAAATGCTTCTGTTCATCAAATATACGACACTGGATTACAAAACCAGTCATAAGGGTCAAATTTATACATAAGCTTTCCACTGATGTATGGTTAGTTAGGATAGGACAATATTTGGTGAGACACAACTATTTGAAAATCTGGAATCTGGAATCTGGAATTAGAATGATATCTAAAGGATCATGTGACACTAAAGAGTAATGGCTGCTAAAAAAAAAAAATCAGTTTTGCCTTCACAGAAATAAATTATATTTTTAAGTGTATTAAAACTGAAAACAGTTATTTTAATTGTAATAATATTTCACACTACTACTGTTGTAATTTGTAATTCAAACAAAATGACCCCAGACTTTTGAACGGTAGTGTAAAAATAGAAATGTGCTTGTATTTAGTTGTCTTTGTTTTTCTGCTTTATAAAAAAACAACATCCTATAACTGTGGTAGAATCATTGTACAGTACGTCCTCTTGTTGCTTATTGGTTTATTATGGCTTTTTCCGCTGAATGGTACAGTTTGCTAAAGTTCAGTACAGTATGGTACGATTCGGGACAGTACACCCTGATGTGGCTTGCCTTTCCACCGCCATTTGATAGGCGTGGTGTAATTCATATTTTCAATTCACGTTTATTTGTATAGCGCTTTTCACGATACAAATTATGCAAAGCAGCTTCACAGAAGATTAAAGTTTGTGTATTATATTTAGGAGTACTTTATCAGTTTTGACTATGGCAAAAATGTAGTCATGTACAGTCAAATCATGCAGTTAGTTAATGACATATTCAAACAAACAATGTACACTATTAACAGCAATGGTTATATGGGATCAAACTTGTAGCAAAATTTGGTAGTTTTGTATGTTGGTTCAGAGTTGGCATCATCTCCTCTCAGTTGTCTGGTCATCTCAGATCTTCCTAAGGATTGGATCCAGACTGAAGCTTGTATAATTCCTACATCCCGTGGCAGAAACAGAAGCCGGAAAGTAGCAATCGACGTCATTGGAAATGGAAAAAAATTACGTACCGTACTGTACTGAACTGAACCATACCACTAGATGGAAACAAACTGTTATTGTGCTCTTTTCAGCCCCTGGTATGGTTTTCCACTGTTTATCATGTTTACTCTCTTCACTTGTTTTGTAAGTCAGTGTATAAGAGCATCAAAGCAACTATTATGAACCGTTACATCTTTTGTATCTGTATGCACGTTCTCATAGAAGCAGGCAGCGAAGATGACGACTCCCCAGCATTGTCCATGTCCAGCATGCACACTGATTTATCTGCTCCAGAGCAGCTGGCCAGTTCTTCCTCAGACCAACCTGTTTCTGAACTCCACTCTCCTCATCCAGGCAGCAGTCCTGCTCCTGACACTCTCTACTCACCTGAGTTTAATGCCACAGACAGCAAACAGGTGAAAACTGAACCTATACATAGTTTTGTTTAAAAAAAAAAAAAAAGCTAATGTATCCAATGTTTGAGTTTGAGTTATTAGAGCAATTATTGGTTATTAAGCATAGAGGTATGCAAAGTTGTTTGCATCTTACAAGTAGTCCACAATTACATTAGTGACAACAGTGATGATTATAACTCTCTTTGGTGAGTGTGTTTCCATGTCCTGACCTTGGATCCCTCTTCCTGTATGTGTTGCAGTCTCCTCCAGAGAAAGCCAGCCTCAGCTCTCTTCGACATTCAGACAGTAGCCGACCTGGCACTGTCACTTGCACCAGCGGAAACAGCAAGATGCAGGTGCGCTCCAGCTCCAAGACCAGTGAGGCCCACACCAGTGACCCTCATTCGGCCACTCCATCTGGTAAGACCCTTGCTTCCCCCATCAGACTTCGGAAATGATCTGGATTTGCTCTATTAACATAATGTGGACTGGTTTTCTTTTAAGTCTGCAACATTTAGAGTAGTTTCATGTACACTACCAGTCAAAAGTTTTTGAACCACAAGATTTGTAATGTTTTTTTTAAAGAATTTTCTTCTGCTCACCAAGCCTGCATTTATTTGATCGAAAATACAGCAAAAGCAGTAATATTGTGAAATATTGTTACTATTTAAAATAACTGCTTTCTTATTCATGTATATTTTAAAATGTAATTTAATCCTGTGATCATAGCTGAACATCATTACTCAAGTCTTCAGTGTCACATGGTCCTTCAGAAATCATTCTAATATATATATATATATATATATATATATATATTTTTTATTATTATCAATATTTAAAACAGTTAAGTACATTTTTTTCAGGATTCTTTGATGAATAGAAAGATCCAAAGATTGTACACTATAACATTATACTCTATACCATTCAAAAGCTTGGAGTAATGATGCTAAAAATTCAGCTTTGAAATCACATAAATAAATTCCATTTCAAAATAAATTCGAACAGAAAATGGTTATTTTAAATAGTAAAAATATTTCAAAATTTTACTGCTGCTGCTGTACTTTGGATCAAATAAATGCAGGCTTGGTGAGCAGAAGAGACAGAGAAACAAAAATCTGTTCAAAAACTTTTGACTGGTAGTGTAGTATTTAGCTCTCTTAATCCATGTAATCTTTTTTTACTTATTTATTTATTTTTAAAAATCATAGTTCTTAAGTTGCTACATACCTGGCATGTTAATTTAGTTTATCCTTTACATCTTTATTAAACTGGATATGTGAATGCAGGAAGAGGAACACTGTGCCTGCAAAATATAATGCTCTGTTTATCTATGTGTGCACTTCTCTGGATCAAACCGCTTAGTCATGTTATAGAAGCACAAATGAGTCTACCTACCTCTAAAAGAGATACTGTGCTAAAGGAAATTGTGCTTCTTTTAGGTTTAAAACATTGCCTTTTTTATTATTTAAATATTGTATTTTGACACTTTTGATCTTTATGGATGAAAATGTTTAGTGCCATAAGTATTTTTAGCAAAGACAATGATTTGACAATGGTAATATTTTTATTCTTACCTCAGAGACCACATCTGATCAGAGTGATATTGAGAGCCGTATTCACGCCCTCAAGGACGAGCTCCGCAAGCGCAAATCAGTGGTGTACCAGCTAAAGAAAGAGCAAAAGAAGAGGCAGAAAGAGCGACTGAAAGCTCAGGAGGCGAGTCTGCTGAAACAGTTGGAGGTCAGCCATCATCACATTTCTTATTCACCTGTTTGTGTGCTGTTTATCATAACAGCAGATTATGAAACCGCTTCTCTTGCTCTATTATTTTGCCATTTTATTTTAATTGGCTGTACAAAAATTTGTCAGTATGCTGTATTTGTTAATGTTTGTGTTCCTCTGGTTCCCCAGTCATATAATGACTTTATTCAGAAGACCAAGGCCGAGTTGAGTAAAGAGCCAGACAGCACTCCAGCTACTAAACCCCAGATTAAAACTCCCACGTCAGCCACTGAAAAGCCTCGGATAAAACCTCCTCCGCTTCAGAGGTCAGCCTTGACATTTACCAATCATTTTTAATTTACTCTTTTTGAGTTTTTTTTGGTCTGTTGTGTAATTCCTATAGCTTTTGATGTATGTTTTACTTTACAGGCCTGAGACTAGCAAGAACTGGAAGGTTGTCACAGAATCTGAGAAATCAGAGACTGTGCCCACGGAGACACCAGCAGATAAAGGTGCAATGCCTTTTCTTAATGTTGACGTTAAGAATACTGATTCGGACCACATTTAAAGTATGTGTAATTTTAAAAATTGTGTATTTGTTTGCAGATGATGTTGTACCATCAAGCCTTCATAAGTATTCATCAGAACATGATGACATTTCCTCAGATGAAGATCCTCCTACAGTTACTCCAACTCCAGTTATGGGAAGTCCAGAACATATGGACATTTTGAGGAGCTTGCATAGTCCAGAGTATCCAAGCCACCTGTCAGAAGATGTCCGGTCAATCAAAGAACATTCTGCCAGACCAGAGGCCAATGAACTCCTTTCAGAAGATGAGAGCGTGGTCTCTAGCCACAAGTCAGGTATTATGGAGGAACTGGAATATGCAAAGTCAGAGGGGTCTGAGAATGACCAATCTGACCAGCACTCTCACCCTCTGCTTACACTGGATCTTGAGCTTCAGATTCCATCTCTGAATGATGTGAAACCCAAATTTGAAGAGGACAGGTTGTCTGAGAAGGATGCTGATGACAAGCCAGCATTTCAAAATTCTGCAGATGCTGGAGAGAGTATGAGATTTACTGACTCAAATGAATCTCCTGTAGCGAAATCAAAAGATATAGACTATCCTTCAGCTAAAAAAACTCCTTTAGCCATAGATCATTCTTATACCCCTGACTTCTCATTGTCCAAAAAGGAGGATTCACCAAAGATCAAAGATACACCATCACCCTCAGGTGATGGCTATAACGACGACTTTGAGTCTTCATTTGGGTCGTCATTCAAGGAGGATAATCATGAATCAAAGCCTACATCACCCTCTGCCCCAGAGCCCAAAGAAAAATCTGTTAAGTCTCCAGTGTACAGCAGTGAAGAGGAAATTGAAGAAGAACTAAGTGTCCGATCAGGAGGTACTAATGGTAGCTTCCAAACTGAAAGTCATGCAGACCTCAATAGCCTTGGTAAAGGCTCCAAAGAAGACATCATGGGCCCTTCAAAATGTTCAACTTCACCACAGCCCCAAATGCCAATTTTGAATGACGAATTGCCAAGCTTCA
This sequence comes from Labeo catla, assembly GCA_012976165.1. Lineage (NCBI taxonomy): Eukaryota > Metazoa > Chordata > Actinopteri > Cypriniformes > Cyprinidae > Labeo > Labeo catla. Next base: position 39,591 of record VONZ01001635.1, on the reverse strand, counting down.
GCATTGGAGACCGGGTTCTGGTGAGTAATATACAACCAGGGACACTAAGATTCAAGGGACAGACGAACTTTGCCAATGGATTCTGGGCCGGGGTTGAACTGGACAACCCTGAAGGAAGTAACAATGGAACTTACGATGGGGTGGTATACTTTGAGTGTAGGGAAAAACATGGTATATTCGCCCCACCGGACAAGATCTCTCGTCTTCCAGAGAAATTTGAGGCCAGTGCAGATACTGAAGATGAGGATTCATCATATGATGACCAGCCAAATAATAAAAACAAAGGTTCTGAGGAACATTTGGAACATAGAAATCTGCTAAACAAAATTAAAGGAGAAAAATCTGACCTGGATTTGCAACCTGAAACTAGAGAGCCTTTGGATGTGCACGAAAAGCCATTGGAACTTAACATCAAACGGCTTTCCACTGGGCAAAGCACCTTTATTAAATCTCAGCATAACCTGGATTTTAATGATATTGAGTGCAATATCATTAAGGACTGTGACAAAAGTCGGCACACAGTGCCTAACGGCGGAGACAGGGACATCATTCTCGAATTCGAGGACGCATCTGTTGATAATGTTGTTCCGTTGCTCAATAATTTGGATAAAGGGACATCTAAAAAACAGAAGCAGGAAGAAGAACCAACAGCAGTTATTTTGGACCTCTTGGTTGAGGATGAGAAATCCAGAGTTGATGGTCTTCAGAAATCCACTGACATCTCAATTGAGGAGGCCAGTCTTGATAGAGAAGACTTGAATAACAAAAGGGCTTTGACCACCCTTGCAGATAAACTTGTGGACAACTTCTTAAGTGATGCGGTGAAGCAATTTCAGAAGATCAAGAAAGACAAAGAGGAGAAGCTATCAGCTGCTAATCAGTTGAAACGAGACTTCATCAATGAAGATGATGGACTTAGAAGCAACAACTTTAAGTCTCAGAGCAGATCTAAAACAAAGGCGGATAGTTTCCGCACCTTCTTTGATGATGATCAGGAGGAGCTTTCATCTCCAGAGCATTGCAACAGACCTGTAAGTGACTTTGATGATTTTAATTTATCTGAAGACCCTATAGAATAGATGAAATGAGAAACTAGTTAAAAATCTCAGTTGTTTATTGATATAAAGTGAATGATTTACCCAACAAGCTGATAACGTTGCTGATGTGCAATGCTTAAGTTGACATTTCCAGCTGTATTGACAAAAATCTAGGGACTGATGTTACCTTGGAACCTTCTTTTTAGGCCTGTGTTGCAAAGTTCAAATAGAGAATGTAAAGATAAATCAGATCTTCTCTTGATGCCAGTTGTAAAGAGGTGATCTTTATGAGTGCTAACTATGCTTCTTCAACAGGAGAGCCCTGTCCTGGGTACGAGTGGACAGGAAGAGCTAGCTAAACGTCTGGCAGAGCTGGAACTGAGCCGTGAGCTCTTCGATGTCCTTGGTGACGATCAGGACTGGTTCGATGAGGACTTTGGTCTCAGTTCACGAAAACAACAGCAGAAGCAAAAACATAAACAGCAGCAAGATGGGGTTTCTAGCTCCTTGAGTTTGCCTGCAGGGGAACAGGTCAAAACACCGCCCAGACCTGAACTTCCCGTGCAGATGAAGCAACCAGAGGAGCCCACCATGATTGTTCCTCACACTGTCAAGGAGGTGGAGAAACTGGTCATCGCTGCTACTCAGGAGATCTGGAAAAGCTGTAAACTGGGTCATGGTAGACCAAGTCTGACTGGAGTACCCAAACCTCAACCCACTAATAATTTCCTGGAAGGAGACTCCAAAGCCAATGACCTCGAGGCTCAATGCCAACGAAGCTACAAACTGGTAGGGATTGAGATGCTGACACTGAGGTGTTTGTTTAACCGTTGCAAGATTTTTGTAAGCATTTCCAGGAAGACGAGTAATGTTTGCTGTTGCATTTATTTACAGGCCGTCTTTGATTTATCATGGGAGGTCATTCAAGACATCTATGCAGAAGATCCAAAAGTTGATCAGCCACAATGGATGAAACCACGTCGCCTTAATTCCACCTACTTCCATCGTGTGAAATCCCCCAGTGACTTCACAACAGTCCAGGTATGCAAGAAATCAATAGTTTTAAAGTGCCCATAAAGTCAAAATTGAAGTTTTGATTGTTTTTTAGTATGAATGTGTTAGCCTTATGGTTATCTATAAGCTAGTGTGCTCCAAAACAATGACAAAATTCACATTTACAAGATGTAAGCATTTAAAACTTAGTCGCTCACTTCCGCCAATATGGACTAATGATTTTGATAACATCACCCTGCACTTCAACTTTTCAACCAACTTTTTGTCCAATCGAATGCTCTCTAGAATCAGGAAGTGTCCCGCCCCCACATTATAAATACAAGCTGAAGCTGTGGCTGAAATCGGTCACTCACACCGGTGGTAGTACTTACTCCGGTGGTAAATCGGTGGTAGTACTTACACCGCTGACAGTGTCACCAAGGCTCGCCCCAATCAGCCTGATGGGGGCGCTACAGCAATCAAAAGTATAAAATCGCTCATAACTCCTAAACTGTGAGTTGTAGGCTCAAGTGTAGTGTGTCGTTGGACTCCTTCAGATTCAATCATGAGCCTGCAAAATTTTCGGGTATTTTGGATTTTTTGAAAAACCATTATTTTGCAAACTAGTCCTAGGTTTTTCACCCGATCTTAACCAAACCAGTCCAGAAAGATTCTCTGGAGAGTGAATATCAATAATTATTTTTAAAAAGTTTAACTTTTGTCTCACCGTCGCAAAGAGACATCAAAACATTTGAAAGGGGCAGGGCCACTTTTGGTGAAATGCCCTTAACTCCTGAATGGAATGAGTTATCATATATGTAAGAGTTCAATCAGGTCACAGGACAAAAATGATGCTTGGCCACTTGGTGGCGCTACAAGAGGGGAAAAAAAAACATGAAAATGGCTATACCTACGCAACCATTTGTCCTATCAACATGACATTTGCGTATCTCAAAAAAAACATTGGCCACCATTAGCCAAATGATGTTTGAGCACCTACTAGGCAAGGTTAATGGAGGCCGATCAGAATGAAACTCGGTGGGCCTGTTTGACTCATGGCCCCAAAGGTCTGTGAAAAATTTTAGAAATCAACCACTCAACCACTCAACCAAATCAACCAAGAAATCAACCACTGGGGGTGCTATCGCATTTTCCAGGTGTGTAAACGATTGTACATTGCTAATTTTTTTTCCGTATGTACACGTAATATTTGTATAATATGATAGAACTCCTCATTCTGGGCAACTTTGCCTCTGGAACCAATGCTGTCAATCAAATTGTTTGTTAAATGATTGAGAAAATGTAAAAACCTACTTTTGTGTATCCTACGCCTATCCAAATTTACCCAAAATCCTATAAAGCCTTAAAGAAAACTCAAAACGTCACGAAACCTGCTGAGCACATGCAACAGGTGATTCTGAACAAGCATGCACAGTTTTAAGGAGATCAGACCACATTTGGCGCAGTTGGCAGTCATAAACATTAAAAACCATAATATTTCTGTGGTATATTACCTGGATTTGCAAAAAATGCTTTTTTAAATCTTTGATTTAGGTGGTTACAGGCTTGTTAAATAATGTCTTTTTTCATATGTGCTTCAATGCCTTAAAGTGCTTGAACCCTGGTAATCGCTGCTTGCAGATATATTTACCTATAGTATTTCATTATATGTAATTTACGTTTGTGTATGTGTATTTTGTTCATTCAGGAATTTGTCACCACTGAGGTATTAAAGTTGTGTGGTCTAAAGAAAGAGCAGAACCAGAAAACAGACTGGCAGAAAATGATCAAATTTGGACGGAAAAAGCGAGACAGAGTCGACCACATTCTAGTAAGTGAATTAAACCTCACATTCAGAATAGCTGTCTGAAATTGCAAAACTTGCCATGGTGACTGATCACGGAATCAATCAGTTTTATTCTATTTATAGACTTTAGATATTTAAATTCTCAAGTCATTAATCACTCTTCCATTTCTAGGTCCAAGAGTTGCATGAAGAGGAATCCCAATGGGTGAACTATGATGAGGATGAACTTTTTGTAAAGATGCAGCTTGCTGATGGGATTTTTGATGCCTTGCTAAAAGACACAGCTGACGTTCTAACCCAAATCCAAGAGAAGAAGTCCAAAAGAACTCTTTGATGATGCTGTACATAGAAATGTTTTAGGTACCTTCAATTAAATGGAGGATTTGGGATAAAAGAACATTCATTGAGGAATTCCCTTTCAGTCTGCTTGTGCAGTCCACGGAAAAAAGTGCTGGATTCAGCATTCAAGGCCATAACACCCCGTCAGAGGTCTGACTTGTCATGGAGATGTTCATATTCTCATCTGGGAAGTCTGATGAGCTCAGCTCTTGATGGTGCGGTGTTAATTGTAGCAGCTGTTTGGGTCCAGATTCCCCATACTGTGTCTGTTCATCATTGCTGCTAAAACTGGCTCTGCCATTCTCAAGTCTTATAATTAAAACACAAGGGTCAGATCAAATCAGGACAGACCTGAGGACTTCAAGACTTGTTTTTATTTCCAATTAGATTGTATCATAAGAAATACTTGTTTCCTTTTCCTTTAATTCTATTAATTTATTTTTTAAAAGTAACATTTGAATTTGAAAATAACATTGGAAAGTGTTTAAAAAAGAGATTATTTTACCATTGACATGATTAACTAAGCACAATATGTACAATTTGAATGTTGAAATGGCAATACAGTGTAAAGGGATTTGATGCAAGATAATGTTGAATGCAAAATATGTAAATGATATTTAAGACTTCTCGTAATGGTTTTGTTTCGCTCCATACAAAACAATGTTGTATTGGCGACACCTGCTACAGTTACTGGATGCCAAAAGATTGAATTGAACTGTATGAACTGTGCTAAACACGGACATGCTGGGTTCTAGCCTTAACATTTGCCTTCTATCCCATTCATTTTTAAGTGCCTCCATTGTTATGTTTGCTCACACGTGAGCGACTTTTCCCGGCCTTCCTTTGACTGTCATAAAGGTCCCTTTTGGCTTTAATCTTAACTTATTTCTTCATAGCTGGACAAACCTCTAATACTGTAAGATGTACATTTCTGCCTTACTTTGTGTGTGCACCCATTAGAAACTTTTGAAGCGCATTTTTTGTGTTTTTAATCACTGGCACAAGGATACGTTTGTTTACTTTTCAAGGAGGTGTTTTACTCATTGTGTACCTTTCAGAGGAACTGCTCAAGGGCTCGGCACGTCCAACTCGTCTGTTATCCACGAATACTGTGATGTACATATTTGTTGTAAATCAGTCGCCATTACAATCCTGTTCTCAAAAGAAACATACTATCATCATAGTGTCTTATGTGTCTAATTAGCTGTAACCAGCCCTGCCTCGCCTTTCTTAAAGCTGTACTTCCTGAGCCAGTCTGTCCGATAGTGACCTGCAGCATCATTGTGAGGTTAGATCTAGAGTATTGTGCCGTGTCAGTGGGTTAAACTTCATCTATGCAGCAAAAGAGTCTCTGATACCCAGCATCAGTCGCTCATCCAATAGCATGTCTAAGTATATAGGTAACGGAGATCTCTACCTCGTTCTGAGAATAGGCTACTGCTAATAGTCTTTTTGGCTAATGCGTTTCAACTTTTAACTGTGGGCGGGAAATTAGGATTCGTGTGGCACAAGTGGTTTGATAATCAGTTTCTACTTTTAAATTGGTAGGTCGTAGAAATGTTTTCGCATCCCGTAAGTGTATGTGTATTTATAATGATGTACTGTGAGTGACAGAGGTGCACTTGAAGACTTGTAAATTGTTTTACCCGTGTAAATAGAGTCGATCTCCTGTGAGTGGACTCATGGAAGATTGCTGTGAAAATGGACGTGGTTCCTTTTGCTTCCATGTACATATTATAGATATATTTGTTAACTGAACTGATCCTTTGGAAATTGTAAATAAAGAACTCGTCATTTCTCAGTCATAATGTTTGTTTTGTCATTGGAAAAGTTTTTGTGTTGTGATTAGACTTCTGTTTTAGCATCTTAGCACTGGCTGAGGCTAAAAAATGGTTAGTAGAAGGAGATGGGCATGTCTAAATGCTGTTTACACCCTAGTTTTGTTGTCATGTTCTAGCATGAAACATTAAATTAAACACTAATATAGAATTAAAGGTTTTGGTAATTACACTGAATTGAATGTCAAATTACAGTCACATTTATGCATTTATCCCAAAAGAGAAACAAAAGCAGTTAGTTAAGGAGACAACAATATTAATAATATACAATGCTAGATTTACAGTTGAATTCAAAAGTTTACATACACCTTGCAGAATGTGCAAAATGTTAAATATTTGATCAAAATACAAGGAATCATACAAAATGCATGTTATTTTTTATTTGGTACTCACCTGAATAAGATATTTCACATAAAAGAGATTTACATATAGTCCATAAGAGAAAATAATAGTTGAATTTATAAAAACAACCTTGTTCAAAAGTTTATATACACTTAATTCTTAATACTGTGTCGTTACCTGAATGTGTGTGTGTTTAGTGATAGTTGTTCACGAGTCTGTTGTTTGTTCTGAACTGTTAAACTGCCCGCTGATCTTTAGAAAAATCTTTCAGGTCCACAAATTCTTTGGTTTTTCAGCATTTTTGTGTATTTGAACCCTTTACAACAACGAATGTATGATTTTGAGATCCGTCATTTCACACTGAGGGACTCGCATGCAACTACTACAAAAAGTTCAAATGCTCACTGATGCTTCAGAAGGAAACACGATGCATTAAGAGCCAGGGGCTTTTTGAATTTGAAAATCAGGGTAAATTTAACTTATTTTGTCTTCTGGGGAACTTGTAAGTATCTTTTGTAGCTTATGAAGGGCAGTACTAAATAAAAAAAAAAAAATCATATTAAGGCAAAATACGAAAATGTACGCATCCTCATTTCGTTCCAAAGTTTACACCCCTGGTTCTTAATGCATTGTTTTTCCTTCTGGAGCATCAGTGAGCGTTTATGGTTGCATATGAGTCCCTCAGTTGTTCTCAGAGTGAAAAGATGGATCTCAAAATCATACAGTCACCGTTGGAAAGGATTCAAATACACAAACATGCTGGAAAGCCAAAGAATTTGTGAGACCTGAAGGATTTTTCTGAAGAAAAGCAGGCAGTTTAACTGTTCAGGACAAACATGAGCAACTGTCACTAAACAAAAAAACACAGCTGTGGATTATTCAGGTAACAACATGGTATTAAGAATCAAGTGTATGTAAACTTTTGAACAGGGCTATTTTTATCAATTCAACTATTATTTTCTCTTGTGGACTATATGTAAACGTCTTTTATGTGAAATCTCTTATTCAGGTCAGTACTAAATAAAAAATAACATGCATTTTGTATGATCCCTCTTAAATAATTAGCATTTTGCAGATTTTGCAAGGTGTATGTAAATGTTTGACTTCAACTGTATTGATTAGGAAGCATAAGTACAGCAGAATATTGTATAATTGTATTTATTGGATTCAGTGAAGAAAGCCAAAACCTCTGAGGTGGAAGAAGGGGTAAACAGACATTTGTTGTGTAATTTTTTTAGATAGTAGTTTGACACATTCAGTAGTTCTTACAATAATTAAATACATATTTGTGCCTTTAATGCTAATGGGACAGCAAAGTGTACTGTATTTATGACATGTGCCTTATGTAAAATTTAGGAGTTTCTTGAGTTTCTCCCTCCAAACACAACCCATCGTCACTCTCAGTATCAACACTGAATTAAAGTTTGTGTGGGTGGAACATGCCCACTCAGAAACTTTGGACAAGAGGCACATATGCAATATGTCAATATTTGAGCAAAGGGTGATTGTAAACGAATGGATCAAGGTGTCAGTACAGACCTAGAGAAATGACTAAACCTACTCTGGCTTACATAAGTCCAGTACTTAAAATCCAGAGAAATGTGTCGTAGTTTAGAACAAACATATGTCCTAAAACTGGTGTCTTACTGTTTAGTTATTTGTGGTAAAAAAAAACCATTTATTATTATGTTGAAAATTATGTTTTTCAAGATCCTTTGATGAATAGAAAGTTTAGAAGAACAGCATTTTGAATGGTATATAGTGTATAATGTTACAAAAGCTTTTTATTTCAAACAAATGTTGATCTTTGGATCGTTCTATTCATCAAAGAATCCTGAACAAATATACTCAACTGTTTTAAATACTGATAATAATAATAATAATAAAAAATGTTTTTGAACAGCAAATCAACATGTCAGAATGATTTCTGAACGATCATGTGACACTAAAGACTGGAGTTAATGATGCTGAAAATTCAGCTTTGATCACAGGAATAAATTACATTTTAAAATATATTCAAATAGAAAGCTGTTAATTTAAATAGTAAAAATATTTCACAATATTACCGCTTCTGCTGTATTTTGGATCAAACAAATGCAGACTTGGTGAGCAGAAGAGACTTATTAAAAAAAGTATATATACATAAATATTAAAAAAAAAACTTGACTGGTAGTGTATGTCCTAAAATGGTTTGTTGTGTTATTTTTTATTTATTTGTGGCAACAAAAAGATTTTGATAAATGGAATGAAAAGGGACTTTAAACAAATTGTGATTAATTCAGCAAAAATTCTATATGACATTACACCTATAGCATTCACAACCAACAGTTGACTTCTGTTTATTTTCTTTTCCACGTTTTATAATTTAACTTTTTAAAAACGTTTGGAAATTTTGGTCGCGATGGAAGTGACGCCACACCTGAGGGACGCTTTTAATTATATGTACAAATAAATAGAACTCATTTTTGAATAATTAAATGAAAACGGTTTGTATTTAACTTACTCTTTGTTGAGACTATTATAGTTTTAAACAAGTAACCTATATATTTAAAATTAAGTTAAGCTTGAACAATTGGGCCTGGGACAAATGACCGTAAAAACCAATTAAACATCACGGCATGGCAAAAGCTTCAAAGACAGTTTAAAGGAACCTTCAAATAACAAAACAAAAAAATACATATATAAACTATCAGTTTTAATAAAAAACAAACAGTGCTGTGAGCTATTTAGAGTTCAAAGAGAGAGGGAGTTGAATAGAGTTAAGTGGGAGGGAGTTGAACGTGTGACCAGTCGCAGTAAACTTTCTATCACTTTCTAATAGAGTTAGTTCAGTTTGAGCTGAAATAGGGGAAGATGGCGCGGCGGAGCTGCTGTGCCACGTCTTGTCAAACGACAAAAGCCAAATTAAATCCATTTAACTCTTTCCTATGTGCTTTTATTTTCTTTATAAGTCTTAGCCCTTTAATCGCTAAAGCCGGGCTGTACACAGCGTCGGATCAGATTATTATTTTATCCCCGGAGAATGTGGACTCCGTGCTTTTTAACTCCGCCGCGGCTCTTCTCGTGGAGTTTTATGCGACCTGGTGCGGACACTGTGTCGCCTTCTCGCCCACCTGGAAAAGCCTCGCCAGGGATATTAAAGGTTAGTATGCTTCATGTTTCCATATCATGAAGAAACAGTCGCACAGTTAACAGCTGTTCGTGACCTGCAGCGTCAATGCAAAACAATTGAAGTTCCGTTACAGTATCATTTACCATGGTAACACGTTTCCTCCGAAGTAACATAGAAACTGTTATGGCTACTACACTAGTACTGTGGTGTTATAATTGGTATTAACCACCACTGTTGTCAAAAATAAATCAACACAATGGCAGTAAGCTTCTACAATGTTTAAAGGTTTTTTTTGGTTGCAGCAAACTTAAAGTAACCTTAATGAGGACTGATTTACCAACATATTTGTGGGCAATTGATAATTATATATACAGAAGCAATTGAGAAAGCTTGTAGACAGCTAACAAGGTTACATAATGACTTAGTAATTGACATATACTTTGTACATTGACATATACATAAACAAACAAAGTCTCAAAACAGCTGCCTATCAAATGAACTATTGAGCAGCCTGTCATGTGACCTTCCAGCATAGTGTACCTAAATATCATGTGAGTTTATTTTGTGACATGTCTACCAAGTGAGAATGTCTAATGATATAGTGAGTCTACCTGGACTGTATCTATGTGTATTATTGGTGCATTTAGAGCAGGCGTGTCAAACTTAGCCCTGCAGAGTTTCGTTTCAACCTTGCTCCAACACACAAACCATGTTGTTTGAAATAAGCCTGAATGATGTGGTTAGCTGGATCAGGTGTGTTTAGGTGACACCCCTGATTTAGAGTTAATTTTTTAACCTTGCAAAATGTAGGCAGTTCATTTCGGTTTTGAGACGGCTACTTTAAAGTGCATAGTTTTTTCCTCATCTGTTGCTCTAGGCTTGAGGTTTTTGAGCAGCCTAATCTAGGTTGACAGTATCATAGTTCATGAAAAACATACGCCTTTGACACCTGGAAGTCCCCTTTGTGAAAGGTTAATGGAGCATAAGTTGTGAATGAGAGCAGAGTGTCTTCGGTGTTGATCAGAAAGTCTGCTTGGTCATATTGTGCCAGATGCTCTTTGACATGATGTTGACCTTGTATTTGCACAGACAGATGTTTGATGTTTTAAACCACAGACTCCACACAGCCTTTTTTTGAAACTTTGCGACGTGCAACTGAAATCCATTTGCAGAAACACTATTGATCTCATTCTGTGCACTGATTCAGTTTCGTAAACTCTGCATTCTGTGTTGTGTTTCTGTTGTAGAATGGAAGCCTGCTGTTGATCTAGCTGCTATTGATTGTGCTGATGAAAGCAACAGAAAAGTGTGCACCAATTTCGGCATCACCGGATATCCCTCTCTGAAGGTAGTGTGCAATTTAGAAAGCATGCAATTATTGTTGCTGTTGTGGCTGTTTATAGTAATAGTTCAACATTTGTTTTCCTGTAGGAAAGAAAAGCCACAAATGTTTTTAATTATTTCTCAGTTGTAGCAAGCAATGTGATTAAATGGAAACTTTTCCTCCTTAGAAACAAACCTCTAGAGCTTCGAAGAGATCTCAGCAAACTGTGATGAGATTTTGGAATCACAGATCTATTTTTTGGAAATTAATAATTTTATTCACTAAGGATGCATTAAATTGATTAAAAATGTGTTTATATATGTATGAAGAGTTCAAAAGCAAAAGCCTCTAAATCCATCTGACGAATTTCTTTAAAATTAGCATTTCTTTCTGGCAGATTTGTATAGGTTTCTATGTAAGTACTGGTACTTCTGATTGGGCTTAGGCTGGCATTTAGCGAGTTTGAAGTAAAAGTATTTGATCAACGTATAAAATGTTTAGAGGGCATTCACTCAGTATCATTCTCATTTTTGACTGAGATGACTTTTAGCTGGTTTTGCATCTGAACTCTTTATATAATATATATATGTGTATATATACCAAATATTTATATTTGAAATAAATGCTGTTCTATTGAACTTTCTATTCATCAAAGAGTCACATCAAAGCAGCACAACTGTTAATCGGAAATGTTTTTTGAGCACTAAATCAGCATATTAGAATGATTTCTGAAGGATCATGTGACGCTGAAGACTTAAATAATAATAGCTGCTAAAAATTCAGCCTTGCCATTAGTGGAATAAATTCTATTCAGAATATATATTTAGATATAAAAATGTTATTTTAAATTCTAATCATATTTTAAAATATTTGTACTATATTTTTAATCAAATAAATGCAGCCTTGGTGAGCATGAGAATCTTCTTTCAAAAACTTAAAATATCTTACCAAAATCAATTGTTTGAATGGTAGTTATGTTTTATGTTTTTTCTGTTTTATGAAATGTTGATTTTAGTAAGTTGGAATTGAAACATTTGAGACAAAATTCGAGCAAAATCGGAGCAATACAATTTTCTTGATAAGAAGTGTTATATGTAACCCTGGATCACAAAACCAGCCATAAGGGTCTAAATATTGAGAAAATGGCCTTTAAAGTTGTCCAAATGAAGTTCTTCGCAATGCAAATTACTAATCAAAAATTAAGTTTTGATATATTTAAGGTAGGAAATTTACAAAATATCTTAATGGAACATGATCTTTACTTAATATCCTAATGATTTTTGGCATAAAAAAAATCGATCATTTTGACCCATACAATGTATTTTTGGCTATTGCTACAAATATACCCGTGCTACTTAAGACTGGTTTTGTGGTCCAGGATCACATATTATACAATAATATCACTGTTACCTATGTACATGTGTGCATATAGTCAAACTGACAATAAATTGAAATAAAGAGAAATCATAAAAATGGTAGACTGCATTTATCGCACCTCGTACATGAAATATAAGAAGAAGAACTTTTGTGTACATTGTTCATAAAACCAAACGATTTTCACAGAAATTCATTCTGCTTGTGTTTCATGAATGAGGCCCTCTACACAGTTTTTTCCACACAGATGAATCCTTTTTATTCATGAATAACTGTTCTTTGTTCAGTCATGCACTATGGGTACGGGCTATGCTGAAGAGAGACGAACTGATGTAACTGAATCTGTCAGTTCTTTGTCCATTCTCTATTTAAACATTTAACTGTTGCCATTCCTCAACTTATTTTATGTCTTCAATTTCCTTTAGGGAAATAATCTGAGACTCGTCACCAGATGTTCCTTTACTATTTGTATCTGGATTTTGTTATTCCAGTTTTGTTTTCTTGTGCTGTACAATAAAGTGGACATTCTTATGAAGAGACAGAGTGAAATTCTTCCACAGCTTTGATGAATTTTTAAGAGGGTTAAAGGAAGAGCTGTCGACTAAAGCTGTCAGTGAAGCTCTGCAGGTATGCAGCTGATGTAAAGAGCTCAAGTAGCAGAGTTACTGATCTCCCTCTGTCTTTCTCAGTTCTTCCCTGCTTATTCAAGCAATGAGTCCAAGGGCCAGGAGCTCAGAGGTAAAAACGTGTCTTGTTTATTTCCAGTGTGTTTTTAAAGGAATAGTTCACCCCAGAATTAAAAGTTTTCTTTCGTTATTTACTCGTGCTCATGTTGTTCTAAACCCGTATGACTTTCTTCCTTATAACATTTTGATTGTTAGGAGAAGAACAACAGTTTACAGATAATGTACTCACCCCCTTGTCATCCAAGATGTTCATGTCTTTCTTTCGTGTTCATGTTGTAAAGAAATTGTGTTTTTTGAGGAAAACATTTCAGGATTTTTCTCCATATAATGGACTGATATGGTGCCCTGAGTTTGAACTTCCAAAATGCAGTTTAAATGCGGCTTCAAACGATCCCAAATGCGGTTGTAAACAATCCCCGCTGGGGAAGAAGGGTCTTATCTAGTGAAACGATCGGTTATTTTCATTAAAAAAAAATACAGTTTAAATACTTTTTAATCTCAAACGCTCGTCTTGTCTTTCTCTCCCTGATCTCTGTGTATTCTGACTCAAGACAGTTAGGGTATGTCAAAAAATTGTATTTTCTCCCTTAACATTGAAAATCATTTCAAAATCATTCTACTAAATTGTATTATTTTTATGAAAATAACCGATCGTTTCGCTAGATAAGACCCTTCTTCCTCAGCTGGGATCGTTTACAACCGCATTTGGGATCGTTTGAAACCGCATTTAAACTGTATTTTGGAAGTTCAAACTCGGGGCACCATACCAGCCCATTATATGCAGAAAAACCTGAAATCTTTTCCTCAGAAAACATAATTTCTTTACGACTGAAGAAAGAAAGACACAACTGACACATCTTGGATGACAAGATGATAAGAATCCGCAATCCACTCTGTTTCATTTGAGAATTGTGAAACATTCCCACAATTGAAGATGGTAATAGGGATTAGAAGTGAAGAAAATGGGAGAAAATTAAGTTTTAAACCTTTCCAGCCAAAATAGACTGGGAGACAGATGTTTGGGGGAGAGAAAAGAGTGATTCCACATGCAGTCAAGCCAAATAACTTAAGTTATTGTTCATTAAATTGGCTGATTGCAAGACTGCAGCAAATGTTGTCTTTTTCACACCAAAAAACTTCCTCTTTGCCGTAGGTTGTCATTTTTGGGTGAACTATTCTATTTCTTCCAATTCTTAAAAAGTCTCTTAATCAAGATCTTTGATGTGTATTTGTGACATCATTTACCTTTGTCTATGTATGAGCATGTTTTTAAATATTCATATAGGATTTCCAAGGGATGTGAGAGGCATTCGACACTACATTATTGATAAGTTGGAGACACACAGCGAGGCTTGGCCACCTGCTTGCCCACCTTTAGAAACAACTAGGTTAGAGCACTCAATTTTCAACTTGTATTTAAAAGCAAATCTTTACTATAATTTGCATTTTAAATCTTAAAGGTTTGGATGTCATCTTTTATCGTCTGTTTGCTGATTTAGCAGTTCTGTAATGTAGATAATGCTTGCTTGTAACGGTCAGTGAGCATGTTGGTTTTGTTTGCTGCTTTGCAAAAGATCTCTCAAATAGGGAAGGAAAAGGACACACCATAAACCTGATTCGTGTCTTTCTTATTTCTCTATTTTGTTGACATCTGTCAAATTGTTGCAGGAAATGGAAAAAAAAAAATTTTTTTTTGTCTGCTGAGAGCCACAAAAGCACAGAAATGTCAGGAATAGATTAGACAGGACTGTTTTTATTTCAGATTTTAAAAAATAAATTTTTTGTTTTAGTTCAAGGCTCAAGACTTGCTTTTATTAATCTGTCTAGGATAGGAGTAAACTAGAGTCAGACCCTCTACTCATCGTCTTTACTTATTTGAATCTAATCTTTTTTTCTCTCCACAGTGAGGCAGAGATAGACAGTTTCTTTCAGACCAACAATGTGAAGCACCTCGCCCTTGTGTTTGAGCGTAAAGACTCCTACGTGGGGAGAGAGGTGAGATCAGCTCACACAAGGATGATTTAAAGGAATATTTCAGACAAAAATGAAAGTGTAATTTATTCAACATGTTGTTCCAAACCCGAATTCCTCTCATGGAAGACAAAACAAAAGATTCAGATTAATTTATTCTCTTTTTCTCCCCCCATGCATTTTCAGGCCTCAAATATATGCTTTTTTTAAGCAAAGAAATAAAAAATACACAATACCTTTGGGATTTGTCTGTATGAAATGTACATTTTAGATGTATATTCTATCATTTTTTTCTCTTTACATGACATTGATGTTTTTTTTCCGTTTTATTTAGGTGACATTGGATTTGTTGCAGTATGAAAACATAACTGTGCGCAGGGTTTTGGACACAGAGACGAGTTTGGTGTCCAGGTTTGCTGTGACTGATTTTCCTTCCTGTTACCTGTACAGCTCATCCGGAAGTATCACTAGATTGAAAGTGTAAGTGCTCCATTTCTTTCATATAGCCCTACAGTAGATATAAAATTAAGACTAATATCATGGCAATTCAAGACAATAAATCATTAATTAAGCTCGATGTGTAGATAATGTGACAGACAAGAGAAGTATTTGGGATGCTTGAAAACATGCTTATTACTTTTAAGCTCAGACTTTGTAAGGTCCACCCAGTTGGCCCAATGAAGGTATTCAATGGTGGCTGAAGATTTCAGACATGTTCTGTCTTTTCTGTGCGCAAAGTGTTTCAAATTCAATTAAATTCTAATCTGACTCGGTTTTATTCATGACTTGAAATGCAAATTGGTTTGTCCCTTTCTGATTATAATTATTCTGACCCTTGATTATTCTAGTTAACCCTTTACTTAATATTTTACTCATTCATTAGGAATCTACTTCGCTCAAAATGTCTCACGTAGGCCGTTTTACGCAGACCATGACATCTGATCATTAGTCAGAGGTTATGACTAATTCTATTGAATAGGCCACCCATACTTGCCATTCTTTAAATAGTAGTTCTCTTTAGTCCCCTACAGTCACCTATCTACAACTTACTAGAACAGTGTTATATATTTTGCTGACGTGTGTACTTACATTTTCCCACATGTTTTCAAGAATGTTTAAATCCAGAGAAATAAGCTATTTTAACTACTTTAACAGACCGTGTCATTGCGTCAGCTGCCAGTGATGTCATTCACCCTAGATTTTTTTTTTGGTTTTATTTTGTAGAAAACATGGAAACCCCAAAGACACTTTAATATGTTATGCATTTTATTAGACAGGTGACGAACACACAGAGTAGCATTATAAAAAAAACTTTCAACACACTCAAATGTATCTAGTATGATAAAACAGCGCTACCCCACATATGCATGACCGGAAGAAGTGGAAGCGGTCAACTGTGGCATAATGAAAGCTCCTTGTGAGCCATGTATTGCACTCAAAATTCATTAGCAATCGCTCCAGCATCCTCGTTTTACTTCTACGACTTTCAGCCCCACTCTGCTTCATACTACAATGACATTAATGAGTCTTTAATACATTAGCTCATCCATGGACATGATTTCTGCCCGAGTCCCAATGAATTGCATCAGCTGTGGGGATGAAGACTACAACTCCCATGATTCCACACTCAAACACAGTGTCATAAAACTATGCCTTTGTTTCTTGTTTGTTTTGAATATGTGCCCTCTAGTAGCGAAAACTTGCATATTGTGCCTTTAAAGCTCAAACAATAATTAGAGCTATAATTATGCTAGTACTGTTTGTCTAGCCCCCAATAGTTATATAACTACTTACAACTTGAATAATCAAAGGTTATGCTAGTACTGTTTTGTTTCTAGCCCCCTATAGTTAATATATTTATGTACAACTTGAATAAAGCTGAGACAATAACCAGCATTTATGACTAGTACTATGACTAGCCCACAAAATTTAATGCTGCTGCATACAGCTTAACTAGCAGTTAGTCAGAAATCTCCCATCTGATGTCCCCATATAACCTGAGATCTAAAATGTGACCCTGGACTAGGGCTGCAACGATTAATCGCACGATGTTGTGAGGCGCGTTTAGTCAATGAAGCCGGTACTTTGATTAGTAGTAAAGCTCCATCACGTGCGTTCAGCTGGAGCGGCAAGTAATACACAGAGCCGTAAAGCACTGACAAGCTACGCCAAATCGCGCTCAAAATCGAAATCGAAGTACCGGCTTCATTGACTAAACGCGCCTCACGACATCGTGCGATTAATCGTTGCAGCCCTACCCTGGACAACAAAACCAGTCATAAGAGTATATTGAATAAATAGACCTTTCTCACATTTCCAGGTTTCTCATTACGGAAGTCGTCATAGTTGTCATAAAATCTGATAGCAGTGAATGGGAGAGTACCGCAAATATATTTTTTGCATTCCCATTTGCTCAAATAACAAAAGAAAAACTACACGATACTGTTTTCACGGCTTTCATTCAAAGGAAAAAAATTGAGAGTGACTGATATCGGCAGTCAGAAGAGAGAACAATGTCAAATTTACTGTCCCTCCCATAGACGCAGCATTAGAAACACCCTCGCCTAGCGTTAATTAGTTTTTTGGTAACCTGATGAAAAGGTGGTAAAATACAAAATATAGTGTTATAAATGCACATTCATATTTTTAAAAATCCAAATATAAAAAAGTTTAAAGGATTTATGATGATGATGACCGTTAAAACGCATCATCACAGGCTTGTGAAAAGGGTCCATAAGTTTTCCATTGATGTGTGGTTTGTTAGGATTGGACAATATTTGGCCGAGATACAACTCTTTGAAAATCTGGAACCTGAGGGTACAAAAAAATCAAAATATTGAGAAATCGCCTTTAAATTTGTCCAAATGAAGTCCTTAGCAATGCTCATTACTAATCAAGTTTTGATATATTTACGGTAGGAAATGTACAAAATATCTTCATGGAACATAATCCTTACTTAATATTCTAATGATTTTTGGCATGAAAGATCATTTTGACCCATACAATGTATTGTTGTCTATTGCTAGAAATATACCTGTTCTACCATTCTATCTTTTTTTTTTTTTTTATCTTTTTTTATCTCACAATTCTGACTTTTTTCTCAGAATTGCTTGAAATTTGAAGTTGAGTTGAAGGAGATAAACTCTCAATTCTGTCTTTTTCTAATAATTGTGAGATACAAACTTGCAATTAAGTTATTGTTAAAAGAGTTCAAAAGTCCAATTCTGGTATTTTCTCAGAATTGCTATTTTTATATCTCCTAATTCTGACTTAATAACTCACAATTGTGTGTTATAAAGTCAATACTGCAAGATATAAACTCAGAATTGTGATATAAACTTGACATTGCGAGATATAAACTCACAATTCTAACTTTTTTTCTCATAATTGCAAGTTTGTATTTTGCAGGTGTGACCTTTTTTGTCAGAATTGTGAGTTTATAAAAGTCAGAATTGCATGTTGAAAAAAAAAAGGTCAGAATTGCGAGATGTAACCTTGCAATTGCAAGAAAAAAGGCCAGAGTTGTGAAATGAAGAGTTGTGAAGAGTCGCAATTACCTTTTTTATATATTCAGAGGTGGAAAGACAATGGGAAAGGGCACACCCTCTACAGTAAGCAAATATCTCTAAACTCTTGGGATCTTTATTACCTTTTTGTCTACTTCTTGTAAGGTTCAGACCATTGTACTGTACCAGCTGCATTGAGACATTTCAGATGATACCAAACATTTATGCAAAACATTATATTTTGCGATTGATCCTTCTGAGTAAACTGAGTAAAAGGAAGGATGAGTGAAGGGAAGGAAGTGGGGGAAAAGGAACAAATATATAGGTGAGAAAAAAAGCTTTCCCGTATCTTCTCCAGTGAGACTTGGAAACCAATGCCTGTGTGTTAATACACTGTGTTTGTATTGTCTGTGTCTCAGGAGATCAAAGTGTCTGAGGTTCTTCCAGCCTTAAAATGATCATACTAAAGTATTGAATATAAGGGTGCTATTACTTTTGACCAGGCTTAAGATTTTAACCTGATGTTTGATGAAATCTTATAGACTTGTATTGGGGGGACCAAAATTGCATTCTTCACCTATAATCTCTCTTTCATAGTGTATTAGCTTGAGCTAGAGCCGAGGCGTTTTACTCTTAGATTCTTATAATTAAGCATTTAGCATTTGCCTGATCCCATCTCCTCAGTTTTATGATCATTAGCCATTGCAGGAAGAATCCTGCAACATCTGGCCATGTTAATGAGACAACAGAATTTTAATACATGCAATTATTCAAGATCACAGAGCTTTCATAATCATTTATAACCAGGTGCATAAATCAGAGGTTTGCTCGCTTTGTTATGCTTATTTGAGAAAAATAACTTGGCATGGGTGTTGGGCCCTTTAGATGACAAATGCAAAAGAGAAATGATTTATGGTTGGTTTATGTTGTTTCCGTCCTCCTTGATGGTGTGCGTGTGTGTGTGTTGAGGGGGGTTTTAATCTTCTACGCCGAAACAATGGTGCCCCTTTTCCGCATTTCACCTGCCAAGCAGTCCCTGCTCTGCAGAGCAACAGATGGCGTCCCGTCAGGACTGAATGCGTGATTGATCTTGTGTAGCATGCACAAAAACATAAACACACGCGCTATCTCCACCATCTCAGGTCCTCGTGGTTTCAGAAGCGTGCCGTCAGACCCTGGGGACCTCAGGGTTTGCCCCATCTCTCCTCTAAGGGTTGATTGAAGCCTGGGTAGATGAGGGAGTGTGTGTCCTCCTGTGCTGGAGACACAGGAATGCACAGTGGTGTTTATTGTTTGATTGCCAGGGTTAGTGAAGAGGGTAATGATCAGTAATGACATCTCATCAGCACACCACACCCACCATCTGTTCATCTGAGGAAGAAAGGTAAATAGATGATAGTAGTGGAAAACGGGAGAAGAGAGACATGGGAGGAAGCTCACTTTTTTAGCAGCCATAAGCACAATGCTTTGTGCAATTATTTTACAATGCGTTAAGATCATGAATTTGAAGATCACGGTAAATTTAACTTATTTTGTCATCTGGGGAACATGTAAATAGCTTCTGAAGGGCAGTAATAAATGGGAAAAAAATATGATATTTAAACAAAATAAGAAAATGTACACATCCTCATTCCGTTCAAAAGTTTTCACCCCTGGCTCTTAGTGCATCGTTTTACATTCTGGAGCATTTGAACCTTCCGTAATAGTTGCATATGAGTCCCTCAGTTGTTCTTAGTGTGAAAAGATGGATCTCAGAATCATACAGTCATTGTTGGAAAGGGTTCAAATACACAAAAATGCTAAAAATCTAAAGTATCTGTGGGAGCTTAAGGGCTTTTCTGAGGAACAGTAGGCAGTTTAACTGTTCAAGGCAAACAAGAGACTCATGAACAACTATCACTAAACCAAAAATGTAAAATAAAATTAAAAAACAGCTGTGGGTCATTCAGGTAACAACACAGTATTAAGAATCAAGTGTATGTAAACTTTGGAACTTTGGTCATTTTTATAAATTCAACTATTTTCTCTTGTGGACTATATATAGATGTCTTTTATGTGAAATGTCTTACTCAGGTCAGTACTAAATAAAAAATAACATGCATTTTATATGATCCCTCTTATTTTGGTAAAATAATTAACATTTTGTAGATTCTGCAAGTGTATGTAAACTTTTGACTTAAACTGTAAGAACTTGGCATATATATATTAATATCTCCAGTCACAAATGACATGTTTTCCCTCAGTTCCTGTCTATAACTCTTCCAGCTCTAACTCTAAAGCTGCGTCCAAATTTACATACTATCAAAGAATTTGATAAAGAATATATTTCTTGACCCGTTATATTCTGTAAATATGCATGTAGTTTGAATGCAATCCAGACATGTGACATCTAACACGTTGGATGCACTAGTTCATATTTCATCTCCTGTTTTTTAACTACTGTGTATTCTGACATACTGCTTTTGCATAATATATAGTAGGGAAGTTGGTATATTTGCATGCAGAGTGACTGTCTCTACACTAATTCTGACTCTAATTCAGACCTGAATCTTAACCCTAACTCTTCTTTTAATTCCTACCAAACTCAACTGATTCAACAAGCAGCTGCTCTATAAACATGGACTTTAAGCTCTCCTGGAGTCTGGCTTACATGACATCTACTCCACATTCTTTTGTCACATGTTGATACATATTTAAGGTCATGTTTAGTGGTTGTGAGGCCATCACTCCTTTTTGTCCTCCTCTCTTAGACTCAGTGAAGCTCGAACCTTTTACTCATACGCCCTCCAGAGGTTGCCAGGGGTAGTGCGGACAGGCAAACCCCAGATTCCCATCACTGATCTTATCAAGAACTCAACTCTACAGGAATGGAAGCGGTTTAACAAGTTAGTGAACACAAACTGATAGAATTTTATTTTCACATTTAGATTTATTTTACATATTAATGCATCATTTAAATTCAAACAGTAAAGCAAGGTGCAAGGTCATGGGTTCGATTCCAAGGAAATGCAAGAAATTATAAGATACATAGAAGATATAAGCATCTACCAAATGCATAAATGTAAATGCAAGTAATGTAACAAGTATTTACATAATATAAATGCACTGATATGTAAGCGGATTCCAATTTTGCAAACATCTTTAATAAGTCTTATTACACTTAACAAATTGAATATTCAAATATGGCCATACTTGAACATTTATCAGTCAAAGTTTGTCAAATTTGTGCTATAAAATGTAATGTTTTTTACAATAATTATCAATTATAGCCTTGTCTTGTTTACTGAAACATGTGGACACCTTCAGCATTGTCTCTCATAAATTCACTGGTGCATTGTTATAATCCTACACATATTTTTGTGCATGTTCATATAGGACGCGCGTGTATATGTCTGATTTGGAATCTGCGCTGCATTACTCTCTGCGTGTAGAGCTGTCTGGACACGTCAGCATCAGTGGAGGCCATCTGATTGCACTCAAAAAGTACATAAATGTACTGGCTAAGGTGAGTCACATCAATACACACATGAAATATCCACTTTAATTTTTTTATATCATGGCATCTGTATCAGCCTGGTTAGTTCACAGAACAAACCACTAGAGGGAGATACACTGAACATTTCAATCCAATGTGTTTTTGTCAACCCTTAATGTAGAGATTTTCAGTGTTTGTGGTCTTGAATGACTGTAGAGATCAGTCAGGTTTTAGAAAGTACAACAAATGGGTATTTCAGGGTGAAAATATATCAAGACTTGTGACAGACATGGTACAGCAGTTGAAATATTGCTGAAAATATTTACACAGCAGCATGTTACAAAATACAGCTGAAATATTTACACAGAATGTGTATATGTGTGTATATATGGGCCATTCTACAGAATTGGTGCAAACTGCTGTCCCACAATCGAAAAACACATTTAAAATTGTTCACTATATTCCTTCTATTATCTTTTGAAACCCACAATAATATTTAAAATATTAGTAAGCTTAATATATTTAAAATCATCATTTATTGGGTACTTTCAACTAGGAGGTGGCTGTCCTGAATCCTAACCCCTAAATTTTAACTAACTATATTTAAATAATTTTGGTCTTTTTTTTTATTGTCCAAGTATCTTTTGGATTCTTTAAAAAAGTTGTTTAAAAAAATGTTTATATTTTCTTTGTAAATTATGAAACTTTATGTAAAAAAAAAAAAAATGTGTCCTGCATTTTTGTCACTACGAAAATAGTGTATGTTTTTGTCTATTGGCTGAGACTGATTTTAACTTCACCCCTATATTTATGATCAGGAAATATTCCTGTGTCCCTCTCTCATAGATACAAGGTGTGAGTAGATGGGTCCAATCATTTTGAGGTAAATGTGTTCAAAAGTCTATAAAAATCGGCGTGTACTGTAACTTTAAGGAATGTCACTTCACCTTTTTAAGTGCAATTAAGCACTTTTTTTTTTTTTTTGAGAGTTACTCCATAACATTTAGTTTTTAGATGTGTACCACTGTTCAGAACTGTGCTAGCTAACCGTGTGCTGATTAGCATCTTTGAGCTAGGTTCAAAAGTATCTAGAATTGTCACTACTGAAACATTTTCGGTAGTCACACCTTTGGTGTTATCCCATAAAATTGTCACTACCGAAACAGTCCCAACCAAAACATGTCATCATTGTTTCGGTGGTGACAAAAGGGAGCACATAGTCTTCATATTTGGGGGAAATAAACACAATTTTATGAATAAATGATGAGTTATACATTTTTTTTTTGTATCGTAGTATGTTTTAGTAGTGTTTTACGTGATGTGGTCGCTACCAACGCATTGCTGTCACTTTCTAAACATTGGATGTTTTGTCAAAAAGAAAGTATACTGAATTATCAACTAAGATGGTATGATATTTTTTGGTTTATTGTATATTCAAACTAATTAATCCTTAACTTTGAAATCAGTATGATCAACTTTTTGCGTTATATAAAGAAAAATTGTATTCAAAACAACAAATCTCATAACAAAAACTCTTGAAATATTGTTAAAAATGTAATTATTGATTCACCTCTGAAAAAGTTTAATAAAATAGGAAAAAAAAAATATTTACAATATTTACTTGTCTAATTAAATTATTATTATTATTATTTTTGAGTTTCACTCGATTCTCTATTCTCTATGTTCTTTACTGATCCGTTCTGTACTAGATCAGACGCGTGCCACTGATCTCTTTGATGAGGTCTGAGACAATGACCTTTCGCTGGCTTTGCGTCCGTCTAGCATAGCACTGCCAATCTCGCTGATTATTTAGGGCTCTCTGGGGAAGGTCTACACAGATGCCTGGAGGAGTGGCAGGGGCCCTGGGCAGGCCTCCCATTAACTGTGGTTAGTTTTGTCAATATTCCCGGCTCCCTCTGGTATTCCAGCCTTAGCCGGGCCTCTTCAGAGTGTCCTTGCTGTTTTTGGCTTGCTCTTTTGAGCTGCCTTGTTAAACAGACACGCCGGCTGCATTAATTGACACTCTGTGAAGAGGAAGTGTTTAACCCCACTAAAGCAAAGCATGGAGAGATTGATGGTGGCACGGAGAAACAAGCACATTCACACACACACAAACACCCTCTCAGTGTTCTGAGCTGAAGATCTGTACAGTGGCTTGCATGCTAAACACGGTTAGTTTGCTTACACGTTTGGTGCTTTAGATTAAGATGCTTAGAATGCAGGCAGACTGATGTAATGGGATAATCCTGTGAATGTCACAACCTGCCCTCTCATCCTGAACTTTCTTGTGCGCCAGGTGACCTAAAAGTCTTCTGTGTCCACGAAGCAAAAAAAAAAAAAAAAAAAATCTAATATGTGGGTCAGTATGTTTTAAATAAGGCTCTTATGCTCACCAAAACTGCATTTATTTATTTATTTATTAACAAAATACAGGAAAAAAACAATAATAACAATAATACTGTATAATATTACAATTTAAATGAACATTTTTAAAATTCTAAATTCTTAAACTTCTTAAATTTTCATATACGCTACCAGTCAAAAATTTTTGAACAGTAAGATTTACTTTTTTTTTTAAGAAGGCTCTTCTGCTTTTATTTGCATTTAGTTGATCCAAAGAACAGCAAAAGCAGTGAAATTGTGAAATATTTATACTAAAATAAAATAAAATATCTGTTTTCTATGTGAATATATTTTAAAATGTGATTTACTCCTGTGATCAAAGCTAAAATGTCAGCATCATTACTCCAGTCGCATGATCCTTCAGAAATCATTCTAATATTCTTTAAAAAACATTAAAAATCTTACTGTTCAAAAACTTTTGACTGGTAGTGTGTATATGCTGTATACATAAACACTTTTTTTTTTTTTTAACCTTAAAATGTTAACCAGTACTAAATAGTAAATATTTACTGCCAGACTAGTGGAGTTTGATGCAAAGTGTTTTCCTTGGTCACGCTGTTGCTCAACGTATCTTTGCAGCACAATCCGGATTTGTATGAATCAGAACATGTATTTTAGGATTAAAAGAGTGGATCTTGAAGACATGAGAGCATTACAAAGAGGTTTTAGGATTACCCATCTTTATCCTGCTTTCTTGAAAGAGGCTTCCCGCCGCGCAAGAGGGAGAGAATAAAACAAGGAATTAGAGGGCAATTTGAGGTCCAGATTCAGCCTTGACTCCATCTTTTATGTGTCCTAAAAACTGACTGATTTTCATACTAACTTTCAGAGTTCCCGATGTTGGTGAACAGCTAGCACCTGCTGTTGGGAAGTGCTGTGATAACAGGGAAACAGTTTAGATGGCTTTTACATGGCCCACTTGTATATGTGTCCCAGAGGGTGAGATTAAGCAGGGGTCTTCTTCAGGGCTGGGCCGACAGATGCCTTCTCTTTTGAACCTCTGCAGAGAGAGAGAGAGACTGTGGTTTTCTCGAATGCTGATACTAATCGGATTGGAGATGACATATTGCTAGGGTGAAGTGGATTGTCATGGTCCGAAGGGGAGGAAGAAGGGAGAGCAGGGGGGTGGGGGGGGGCTGAATCAGTAAGGACAGTGATTGGAAAGGGTTGTTTGTGGTTAGTGATCTATATCCTTGCTTTGGTAGATGGAATATGCAGAGGCTATATATACTCTTATACAGGATGATTGACAGTGTGCTGTTGGAAAAACTGTCCGAATAACAGAGTGTCTTTGCATTCTCCTGAAAAGATAAACACTACAGGAGTCACTAAAAGTATTAAGAAGTCACTCTTAAAATGTCTAAATTTCATTGCATTAGATAGCTAAGTATCTTGGCATCTGCAAACAAATGATTCTTTAGAGCCATTTTTGCTATTAACGTTAAAGGGTTCGTTCACCCAAAAATTAAAAACGGTCATTAATTACTCACCCTCATGTCGTTTCAAACTGCCGTTCATCTTCGGAATGCAAATTAAGATATTTTTGATGAAATCCAAGAGCTTTTTGACCCTGCATAGACAGCAACAACTACCACGTTTAAGGCCCAGAAAGTTAGCAAAGATTGTTAAAATAGTCCATGGTTCAACCTGAATTTTATGAAGCTACAAGAATTCTTTTTGTGTGCAAAGAAAACCAAAATAACAGCTTTATTTAACAATTTCTTCCCTTCCGTGTCGGTCTTTGATGCCCATTCACGACAGTACCATGGACATGCATAAAGTTTTCTCATCGCTTCATAAAATTGCGGTTGAAGCACTGATGTCACATGGACTATTTTAACAACGTCCTTACCACTTTTCATGGACTTGAACATTGTAGTTGTGTTGCTGTCTATGCAGGGTCAAAAAGCTCTTGGATTTCATTAAAAATATCTTAACTTGTGTTCTGAAGATGAACGAGCATCTTACTGGTTTGGAACGACATGAGGAGGAGTAATTAATGACGGAATTTTCATTTTTGGGTGAACTAATCATTTAGCACAAGGTCCAATTATAGTAGATGTGTTAAGGCAGTTCCCCTCAAGTTCACATAGGTGTAGTTCATTGACTTTATAAGTCTAGGTCAGTATTAATTTTTAAAATGCACTATTGTTAATTTATGTTCAGTAGTATAATACGTACATTTTAATTTATACACCTTGCTTTGTGTATTAATATATGTCGAATTTAACATTAACCTAATGAATAAATACGATGTGGGTATTTTGTTATGTTCTTCGTTATTTTAAGATAACTATGTTAGCTAAAAAAAAAATTGTGTTTGTGATATTTCTCTTAAGTAAACTTGGTTGATATATCAAAATATAATGCAACAGCATGCATACATTTTACACTGTTCCTCAAGTTTGGGGTGGGAAAGATTTTAATTAATTAATTAATTTATTTATTTATGCTAAAGCTGCATTTATTTGAAACAAAAAAGGAATAAAAACTGTAATAGTGTGAAATATTGCAAGCTAAAATCACTTGTTTATTTGAATATGTTTTAACATTTAATTTGTTACTCACCCTCATTTCTTCAGAACACAAATTAAGATATATTTGATGAAATCCAAGAGCTTTCTGACCCTGCATAGACAGCAATTTTATTATTTTTTTAATTAATTTATTTATATATATTTTTTATTTTTGCACACAAAATGTATTCTCGTATCTTAATAAAGTTACGGATGAACACGGGTGCAGCTTGTCTGTAAGGGCAAAATATTTACTAAAAAAAAAAAAAAAAACCTCTATATAAACTGACATTTTAAGTCATAAAGTGCTCAGGATATATTAAAATTCATCACAAGCCTCAACAGGTAAAAAATTATAAGTAGGGCAGTTGTGCCGGTATCCTCCTGAACTCAACAGCGCCCCACAAATTTTAGATTGTAAATCTGTGGTGAAAAGTGGAACTGCGGCACACTCTAAATGAGAGCAGTCTTATTTTCACGTTACCTTATCTTGCTCCAGACCAAGACGATATCAGTCAGCTCAGCTATATATGCATGCATCAGGTCAGAAACATTTGGCATGTCTGTTTGTCCTATGTGGAGTAGTGTTTTAAATTAATGAAAGTTTAATCCTTTAGTTCAAATGTGCTCACACGAAAAGCCTTTATATAGTTTTGTTGTGTTTGTGATATGTTTGAGATGAGACATGATATTAGTTTCCTCACTTAACATTGTAAGTCAATACTCGGAGACAATAATAAGGCAATAATTCTATAGCATTCTACAGGTATGTGTGTGTACTTCGAGCCTGCCAATCAACAGTAGCGCGCCGCCTACAGGCTAAATAACGCAAGGATGTTAGATCTCTGCTAAAACGGTGTGTGTATGTGCAATTAGAATATAAAGACAGTAAGCTTTCTTGAGTTAATTATGAACTAGCGCTACAACCCAGGATCTGCTTCACCTAAATTTACAGACAGGAGCCGCTACTGGTTGAACCACTGATGTCACATGGACTATTTTAACGATGTCCTTACTACCTTTCTGGGCCTTGAAGATGGTAGTTGCATTGCTGTCTATGCAGGGTCAGAAAGCTCTCAGATTTCATCAAAAATATCTACATGTGTGTTCTGACGTTTTGGAGTAATTAATGAGAGAATTTTCATTTTTGGGTGAACTATCCCTTTAAACAGTAGTATAAGTATTGGCTTTACAGTATTAACCAGATCAAATTTTGAGTCTATGATGATTAGACTGTTTACTTTTTCTCTTTAAGAGTCCTCACAGTATAACAGAATGATTCCACGGCCTTTCATTCACTAGCTGCCAGAACCCTGGAGAGTTATTCACATGGCCTTTGTTGTGATTTGCAGAGATTCAGAACAGAGTTTTCACCTAGTTTTGAACAATGCCTTTTGTATGAGCAATCCCAGATTACCCTCTTCAACACCCATGTCTGTTAATGAGCTTTTCGCACTAGTTAGAGGCCAGACCAGTGCACTGATCTATTCAATGGCATACACACACACACACACACACTTAGTGAAGGACTAGACTAGAGACTTTCTCCTTTTCCCACCTGTGCAGCTCTGATTAGCTTTCCGTCTTGGCTGCGTTCTCAATGGCTGAATCTCCCAGATTAAGGAAACAAATCAGAATGGAGTGGGGCGTTGGGGTTAAGTAAATCTCCGCAAGGCCTTTTTAAGTGAGCTGCGTTTTAATAGAGATCCTGTTAGAGGGTGATGAATAGAAGGCCGCACCATGCTGAACAGATGGCCACAGGAAAATTGAAAAGACGCAAGAGCACAAATCAAAGAAAGGTGCACCTCTGGGATCCTGTGGAGCCTCCCCACAAACATACACACACACACACACAGGCCTTGGCCTGCACTAATGTGGCTGTGTTTATGGGGCCGTGACGGAGTGTTAGCGTTGGCTTTGTGGCCCCAGCTTAGACACAGAATTGTAAGGTCAGCACTGGCGTCCGTCCAGGGCCATTGAATCTGTCCATTCCCTCGTGCCACATGGCTCGGGCTGGTCATTACTTCACTGAGCTTCCAGAGACTTCCACACACACACATTCTTTAACACTATTAAATTGCACTGGTGTAAGAAAGAAGCTTGTTACTAATAGTAAATTCACTGTTGCTTTTAAGTACTAAAGGACAATGAAAACTTATTATTAAAATATTATTTTTTGTCATTAATTAACTAATTCATTCTATATTGTTCTTTGTGTTCTTTGTTTCTATTGGTTAAAAAACTAGAACAAATTTTAATATAATATAATAATAATAATAATAATAATAATAATAATAGAATAATTTGTCATTAATGATAATGTTAAAAATTATAATATAAATATTATATATGTTTAATGGTTAATGTGTCATGAATAATAATAATAATAATAAAGATGATGATGATAATAAATATTAACTATTTGTAACAAGAATAATAATGAAGAGTAATTGACCAATCAATAGCAATAATAATAATAATAATAATAATAATAATAATATTATTATTATTATTATTACATTATTTTAAGATGTTTTTAAACCATATTAGAAACAGAAAATACAATATATATTAACAAGAATAATTAAGAAATATTGACTCAATTATTATTATTATTATTATTATTATTATTTTATTATTATTATTATTATTAAGATCACATTATTTGAAGCTGTTTTTAAACCATATTATTATTATTATTATTATTATCATTAATCTAATAATAATAATAATAATAATATGGTTTAAAAACAGCTTCAAATAATGTGATCTTAATAATAATAATAATAATAAAATAATAATAATAATAATAATAATAATAATTGAGTCAATATTTCTTAATTATTCTTGTTAATATATATTGTATTTTCTGTTTCTAATATGGTTTAAAAACATCTTAAAATAATGTAATAATAATAATAATAATATTATTATTATTATTATTATTATTATTATTATTGCTATTGATTGGTCAATTACTCTTCATTATTATTCTTGTTACAAATAGTTAATATTTATTATCATCATCATCTTTATTATTATTATTATTATTCATGACACATTAACCATTAAACATATATAATATTTATATTATAATTTTTAACATTATCATTAATGACAAATTATTCTATTATTATTATTATTATTATTAAGTATTACATTATTTGAAGCTGTTTTTAAACTATAGAAACAAAGAACACAATTTATTTTAACAAGAATAATAATGAAGAGAAAACAGTAGTAATAATAATAATAATAATAATAACAACAATACTACTAATAATAATTGTTACAACATTTTATAATGGTTTGTGTCTGGTCATTCATAGTAAAAGTAATAGTGGTATTTTTAATGCTTCATGTCTCATGAATGATGATGATGATTATATTAATAAATAAAAATTATTTTAAGCTGTTTTTAAACCATAGAAACAAAAAACAATATATTTGAATGAAAAACTGACCAATCAACAACAACATTATTATTTTTAATTTTTTTTAATGTTTAATAAATAATAATCACACTAGTAGTAGTAGTAGTAGTTGTTGTTGTTGTTGTTGTTTATTTTTATTATTATTATTATTATTATTATTATTTAAAAATAATACATTATTTGAAGCTGTTTTTAAAACATAAACAAAAACCTGTAACATAAATAACGTAACATAATAACATAAATTTAAAATAAAAATATTTTAAATATATTTTAACAGGAATAATAATTAAATTATTATTATTGACCAATCAACAACAATATTATTTTTTAATTAATAATAATAATCACAATAATATTTGTTGTTGTTAGTTATTATCATCGTCATTATTAATAATAATAATAGTAGTAGTAGTAGTAGTAGTAGTAATAGTAATAATACAGTATTTGAAGTTTTTTTTAACCATAAAAACAAATAACACTATATTTTACAGGACTAATATAATGAAATATTATTGACAATTCAACCACAACATTTTTTTTTTATGTTTAATGAATAATGGTAATCACAATATTATTATTATTATTATTATTATTATTATTATTATTATTATTAACAACCCCATTTTACAATGGTTCATGTGTCCTGAAACTGTGATAAATATATATTTCCTCTTTAAAGGGGCATTTTCTCGCTGCTTTCCCTGACTGTAAATCTTAAGAGCATTGCAGTGTGCATTTTCACTGTCACTTAGCGTCTTCTAGTAGCACATTAGCGAATCTAGTGATCTCACCATTTGACAACAGCTACTGGTGCTGCAGAAATAGCTGTCACATTTATTAGGTTTAAAAGGACTTATGTAAATGATGAGATGTTTTAGCCTAGCCTGGTCCCAAACACTAGTGTATGACTGTGTATGTAATTATGTGCTTGTTTTGTTTGTGTAGTATTTCCCAGGTCGTCCATCTATAAAGAGTGCACTGAAGACCGTGGACAGCTGGTTACAACAACAGGGGACGGAAATCAAATACAGCGATTTTAGAGATGTCCTGGACAACACAGTGCAAGTTAGTCACGCAGAAAAAGCTTTTTTCTTTTTCTTTTATGACTATAAATGATTTTAGAAATGATTAATGAGAATTTGACAACCAGACATTTGATATAGCAAAGTACTGGATTTATTTGAAAAGGTACCTGAATTTGTCAATACCTTGACGTAAGCATTTCTCCACTTAGACTTGGGTCATGAGGTCAGTGTATTGGGATACTGTCACTCATTTAAATTTATTAAAACATCTATTTGAACTATTTAAGCCGTTGCAAGCACAATTTCAAGCCATAGCATTCAACATCATATGCATAATTTCAGATGGCTGAGTGTGATGATGCACTATGGTTAGAAATTTACAATGAAGTCAATGAGGTCCAAAACACTTTGCACTCTACTGACTTACATGGTGTGAACAAAAACACACATAAAATATCTTCTTTTGTGAAGAAAGTCAGTCAGAGAGAGCAAATGACAGCATTTTTATTTTTGGTTGAACAAGATTTAATGATGCTGTCATAATGCTGAAGCCTGCATGCCTACACACACAAACATACACAGAGGCAGTTAGTGACATCATTAGCTTTTAGCCACCCAGTCAATGAATCAATGAATCAATGAGGAAGTAGGAAGGCGTCCCATAAGGAAAAGGGCTGGTGTCATCAAGATCATCGCCTCTTACAGACACACCCACCAATCAACTGCTGAGAGACTCTCTGGCCAATGGGAGATCTGGATTAATTCCAAAACGGGCCAAAGAGTTTAATGCTGTTTGATATGGGCTTTTAATTATGCATGAAGTGAAATATGATTGAAAATGATCCCTGAAGAGCTTTTATTTCTTATAACAGCCATACCTGCTTTAATTGCACTATCCACCTCACTTCATTTGAAGAGTGACTGAAAGGATAATTGATTGTTTTCAGTTGATTCTCGTTGTTTAAGTGAAACACAAGTCAATCGAGACTGTATGTTTTGTGTGTGTTTTTTTTTAGACGAGTGATGCAGTGTTGCCTGAGGGTGTACAGTGGGTGGGCTGCCAGGGATCTCAAGCCCATTATCGCAGATACCCCTGTGCTGTTTGGACCCTCTTCCATGTGCTCACGGTTCAGGCTGAAGAAATGGGCAGCTCAGGTACTATTAATACGCACAGCACCACAACTAAACCACACTATTAGTTATTTAGTGAATGCTCCCTTCTTTTTAGAAAGTGTAAGTAGGTAGTAGCCTTCCAAATCTTATGCTCAAAGGCACAATAGAGCTTCTCTTGTGGGTCGCGAACCTACAACCTTCTGGACTACATGAAATGGCATTCGCCACCCATGTTAATTTTGTAATACGGCATATTTCAGAGTAAAACAGAATATTACATTTGAAAAGACTTTATTTCAACTAGGGCTAGGCAACAAGCAGATGAGTCTCGTTCACGCGAGCACTAAACAGCGTTGTGAGATCCAGTGTGGAGCACTTAAATTCAGCAAAGAACACAAATTACTATGTTTACAGCCAGATGAAACAGAGATGACAAACAGGAGAAACAGTGCGCAATGATACAGTCAGAACACTTCTCAATCTACAAATCGCCATAATTAAATGTCATCGTCTCCCCAGTGGGACACCTAAGTTTACTTCACCATATATAATCATGACAACCTATACATCATTGGAAAGGTCTAAGACTCCTAAATAGATATTTTACCATATTTTTGTGTTAGAAATGATGTAGGGAAAGTAATAGATTAATATATGTCAAGAGTGCAACTTAAAAAATCTACATCATAACATGAGTTCTGACCTTTGTCACAAAAGACTTTCTTCATCGCCTTTTTCCCTGTCACGCTTTAGATATCATAAGAAATTAGATATCAGTTCAAAACTTAAAATCTCAATTCATCCTTCGAAAGGCATTTTAAAATCAGACATTGCATTACCACGGAAAATGTACATCAAAATCATATCACAAAATGTTTTGATTCATGAATTATAAAGTTTGGATGGTGCATTTTTATGTCTGTGTTCAAAAATAGAAGTGACATTTAAAGTTAAAAACAAAACTCAAACAGTCATAATAATTATATTTTACTATATAATTTTTTTTTTTTTTTTTTTACAGATATTACTGATTTTGATAGCAAACATAAATTTACGTCTGCATCCTAACTCAAGCTACTATCAAATATGCAGAACTAAGAATTATTTTTTTTCTATTAAGATATTTATTTTGTTAAGGAACAATGACTGAAAAAGTGTAAAGAATTAATAAAGTATTTGTCTTGTTCTTACCATTTGGTTTCTACAACTTTCACTTTGGAGCAAAAATCTGCCTTTAAACTTGAAAGAAATAATAAAAAAAAAAAATTGACATTTAACGTGATAATTATCAATATCGACTGATATGAAAAGAATTATCGTGATAATTTTGGCCATAACGCCCAGCCCTATTTTTAACCATTGGGTGATTGGTTCATGTTGCATACCATGAGCTTACTGCTTTACATTTAAATGGCTGGTTAGCATTCACTAGAGCAGAGGTCCCCAACCACCGGGTCGCGACCCACTATCAGGCCGTGGAAGAATTTCTACCGGGTCGCGAGAACGTTCTGGGGGAAATTTGTATAGATATGATGCTCTGTTATTTATTGTGCGTAAATGATTGTTCTAATTATTCTGTACTTTCGTTGTATGCGATTTGATATGGAGTAACAATTTGATGATTTCATGTTAAATTAGTAAATAAAAGATTGCTCTGATCTGTCATATCATCTATTAGGGCTTAACCGTATCGCAGTTGATCCGTGATAGTACGAATCAGGTCCAGACCTGACTTAATTTGCCAATTTACACATTCAAGCTATTTAAAACCACAAGAAGAAGAAACGAAATTCGTTACTTAAAGCTCTGTTCTTGCACACACACAAAGCAACATGTTTCAGAGTTCCTTTGAAACCCTCCACCTCCCCAGCTCCACCTGTATAGATCAGCTATGGGTTATTATATATGCAACTTGTGCAGCAGCAGTATGTCGATTAATCTACAACAAAAGCAGCAATTTAGCAACAGCGTAACAGATCTATTCTGCCAAAACCATTATGCAGATACATTTAACATTGTCATATCGATTACCGTGCTAAAATCTTTGGAGAGTTGTCGTGCTAGACATATTATTGTGAAAAGTGTCTGTTTTATACCAGAATTTGCTGTCAATTGTGAAAGATTATGAAGATTGCATGGCCGAAAAGGAAATTTGTTTAGTGCCTTTTGATGAAAGTATGTACTTTATAGTAATGTGCACTGATATTTACAGTTAGATAAGGAACTGTGTTCCCGTAGCTCAAACAGTAGATTGCCCCAAGGTCATTTGTTTGATTCCCAGTAAACTGATTAAATGTATACCAGGAACACAATGTAAGTTGTTTTGTATAAAAGCATCTGCCAAATGCATAAATGTATATGTGAATATTAAGAAAGTAAAAGAGATCAATTTTGACTTCATGACTTTTTAATGATTTCAGCCTTTTAAAAAGCAACATCATCTTTCAGAAATGCAATGTGCTGAGAAGAACAAATCAATGAAACATCAGGTTGCACAGTCTGATTTGTTGATCTTTGATTTTTCTTTTTTGTGTGTGTGGTTGTTTCTCTGCAATAGACCTTATTTTAGGCTCATGTAAATGAAACACTAAATTCTGTGGCCCATCTTGGCCTGCTGTTGACCTCAAGAGCTGCCATCCGCTGCCCTATGTCACAGCCTTCAAGGCTGTTTTGAGATGGATGAGCCCTGTCTATTGTGCAAAGAAGGCCGACAAGCATCTGTACTGAGCTGTGTGTGGCCGACTGCGTATGGTTCCTCTAGCATGGTGCTTTTTGTTGAAAAATCCATCTTCACCCCATGCAAATATACAAAAGAGTGTCATGTTCCAGGAAACCACTGTGTCGCTGTTATTCTTAGACCTTGTTTTGCTGCTGGAGAAGTAATTGTGTGTAGGTAGAAGAGAGGGATTTGTTTAGATTATTGGAATCTGAAGGGTTAATATAAGACCCAGTGAACACAGCTTCTCCACTCACACTTAATCCAGCAGCTTACAGTGGGCGGAAGAGAAGCGGACGGGGCATCTGCGTGTGGATGCGTGTTTGTGTTTGTGCGAGCGGGTGGAGGGGGGGTCACGTAACCTGCAAATGGAAGGCCATGGATGGGGTGTCCATCTGTCCACTGGCAATGCTCTGGATTATGTCCACCAGCTAAACACAGAAAGAAAGAACTGTAGTAACCACAACACCAAACTAACTTAAACTGACCTCCTGGTACATGCAGTGACTTGTTCTCAGAATGTGTTGTGTTTGAGAGAATAGATACGCAGGAATTAGTGTAGGTTAATCTGGGGTACAGAGGTTAGTGGCCTGTTGTGTGTCTGAATTAGCAGGTTGCTACATTTTTGATAGATTACTGACAACCGATATTTGTAACCGATATCTAAATGTTTTCTTGTGAAGATACATTGAAGGTTAAATATTATGTTATTGTGCACTGTAGTACACTACCAGTCAAAAGTTTTTGAACAGTTTGATTTTTAATGTTTTTTTAAAAGATGTCTCTTCTGC
This sequence comes from Labeo catla, assembly GCA_012976165.1. Taxonomy (NCBI): domain Eukaryota; kingdom Metazoa; phylum Chordata; class Actinopteri; order Cypriniformes; family Cyprinidae; genus Labeo; species Labeo catla. The sequence goes on along the minus strand of VONZ01001635.1, from coordinate 3,786 downwards.
TCACCAAGCCTGCATTTATTTGATCGAAAGTACAGCAAAGACAGTAAAATTTTTAAATATTTTTAATATTTACAATAAGTTTTCTATTTGAATATATTTTAAAATGCCATTTATTCCTTTGATTTCAGAGCTTAAATTTTAGCATCATTACTCCAGTCACATGATCCTTCAGAAATCATTATCATAATATTCTGATTTGCTGCTCAAAAAACATTTATCATTATGTTGAAAACATCTGAGTAGATTTTTCTTTTTTCAGGTTTCTTTGAATATGAAGTTCAGAATAACAGAATTGATCTGAAATGGAAATCTTTTGTAACATTATAAATGTCTTTATCATCACTTTTGCTAAATCATCCTTGCTAAATAAAAGTAATAATTTCTGTAAAATGTAAAATGTTACAAAAGCTTATTATTTCGGATAAATGCTGATCTTTGGATATGTCTATTCATCAAGGAAACCCGAAAAAATTCTGCTCAGCTGTTTTCAAGATAATAGATGATAATAATAAAAAATGTTTCCTGAACAGCAAATCAGCATATTAGAATGATTTCTGAAGGATCATGTGACACTGAAGACTAAAGTAATGATGCTGAAAATGTAGCTTTGATCACAGGAATAAATGACATTTTAAAATATATTCAAATGGAAAACAGTTATTTTAAATAATAAAAATATTTTAAAATTTCTTTTTTTTTTTTTGCTGTGCTTTGGATCAAATAAATGCAGGCTTGGTGAGCATAAGAGATTTCTTTAAAAAAAACGAAGTTGTTGTGAAATTCTGATTTATTTTTACTATAAGTGATTAAATTACTGTAATAATACAGGTATGTATGTGTGTGTGTGTGTGTCATATAACAGTAGTAGTAATTAATAATGTATGATATTATAATATATTAATATTACATTATAGTACATTTCATGCTTCATGCACCCAAAATTGCCAGTGCTTCTTTTCTTGCAATGACACTTTTGTTCTTTTTTTTTTAAGTTCCTTTTTTGGCCCATTTCCTCTTATCTTCTCTTTCTGTTTCTCGATTTCAGACCCTCAGGAAGTGTTGCAAGCGATGAGAGCTTATGTCAGCAGTTTTTTTGGGTGCAGGCCATGTGCAACTCACTTTGAAGGCATGGCCCAGGAAAGCATGGATCATGTGACCTCGCTGTCCACTGCTGTCCTCTGGCTGTGGTCTCGCCACAACCGAGTCAACAACCGTCTGGCAGGTCGGTATTTTCAGTGTAAACAAATGTAAAGTGTTAAACACATACAGCTAACGCTTAACGTGTATATAGTTGCCCCAAATTATTTGAACAGTGTTTTTTTTTTTTATTTCCACAAATACACTCTTAAATGTCCTGCACTAAAAATGCCTTCCTGAGCAATTTTGGTAATTACTTTTAAGCAGTTGGTGACATCAGGGTGATTTTTAGTTGATGTGTGAGTTCAGTTTCCCTCAAGCTCACACAAGCGTCCTAGCAGAGTAACCACAGGTGTTATTTATAACATTAAGTGTGGATATGTTCATGTGACCAGAAATGGTCACAATATTTTTTTTGTCTACATTTTTAACAGTATATCTGCCACCTCATAATTAATAATCTAATAAACCTGTTTTGACAGGTTTGTTTCTATGCTATATTTCTGTACAATAAATGCCATCTGGTATGGCTTTTAAATGGATAATTCACCCAAAAATGAAAATCTTCTGTTATAAATGACTTACCATCAAGTCGTTACAAACCCGTAAACCTTTGTTCATCTTCAGAACACAAATTAAGATATTTTTGATGAAATCCGAGAGCTCTCTGACCCTCCACAGACAGCATGGGTCCTACCATGTTCAAGGTCCAGAAAGCTACCAAGAGCATCGACAAAATAGTCCATGTGACTACCTTATGTTGTTATTTTAGTTTTTTTGTGCACAAAAAGTAGTTGTAGTTTTAGTTGTATAACATTATGGTAAAATTATAGTTTGAAATTGTAGTTTCATAAAATTACAGTTGAACCACTGATGTCACATGGACTATTTTGTCGATGTTCTTGGTACCTTATTGACAGAATTTTAATTTTGGGGTGAACTATCCCTTTAAGTGTGTCCAAATGCTTTTTAGGGCCATAATAGTTTCAAGTTTACTTTATTTATATAGCACATTTAAAACGGCCACAAGACTGACCAAAGTGCTTTACACTTAGAGACATCATCATAAAATTAGGAGTACAAAACTAGGATATATTATATCAGTCCTGTTACTCCTGTCTATAGTATAGAACAGGAGAAAAGAAGAGAGCACACCAGGAGGAGTGTTTGTTTTTTTTACTGTGGATTTTCCCTCTCCAGAGCACCAGTGCAGCTTCTTCCCTTTAAATCCCTTTAATTCGGCGATCCTCTGGGCAGACACCAGCTGTCCTGTTCTCCTCTATCCGTCTATCTCTCTATTTCTCTCTCCCTCCACTTACATCCACCCCTTTTCCTATTTCTCACACCTTCTGGTGCTCCCCATATTTTATTTTATTTAATTTAATTTATAATTTTAATTTATTCTGATTTGCTGCTCAGAAAACATTTATTAATTTTATATATATATATATATATATATATATATATGTATATGTGTATGTGTGTATATATATATATATATATATATATATATAAGTGTGAGGAGAAAAGAGAGAGAAGGTGTGTGTGTGTGTGTAGAGGAGAGAGAGAAGAGAAGGCATATATATGAGTATATATATATATATATATATATATATATATATATATATATATATATATATATATATGATATTGATAATAATAATAATAATAATAATATATGAGAAACAATGCCTTGAAACAGCAAATCAACTGCTTTGGCTACAGTGATGCCATAGAAGAACTATTACTGTTGCCCCAAATAACATTTCAGTTCAGAGTGAAGAACGTTTAAAAAATATAAAGAACCTTTTTCCACTATAAAGATGCTTTTGTCCACTGAAAAGATTCCATGGATGTTAACCCTTGTGCAACCTTATAGACATGTTTATGCTAACTGCATCATTTTTGGCTCAGGTGTGTATTTTATTAGAATTTTAATATTTCACCCTCATTTAATCTATTTTACTCTAGGTACAAAAAACAGCACATTTTGGACAAACGTGTCCTCATTGAAACCCATTAAAACTGCTATGTTTAATCCCAGGACCATTTAACTATAAAATGATGCAATATTTGTTAATAGGCTTTCATTCTGTTGGCAAGGCTTCAAAATTAAAATTTGTACAATTTTTTTACTAGATGGTCCCATATTTTTTTTTCAAGTTTGGCATATAAAGCAATACCAGCGGAGCTTTGCTGGAATCTAACTGGAAAATTTGGTACTGCCCCCCAAAAAAATCTCATTTTTTGAGATATCAACCTCACATTTGGAACACAACATGTTTATATTTATGGCTTTGATTTTCTACATTTTTTTTTTTTTAGTTCAAATTGTTTTATAAAATATATATTTTATATAAAAATAGCTCATAAATAATTTTCATAAACTTAAACCATTTTTTTTCTTCCAAAAATCGGTCAAGGGTGTTCTTTACAATAAGACCTTAAGAATTTAAATAAGAACTGTCTGTACTCCCAAGCTTCATATTTTTATGAGAGTTGTTTGACATGGACATTTTTGTCCTCCATGAACCTTTGTGTAACTTTGTTAAACTGACACATTAATGCTAATAAAGAAGCTTTATTTTTAAGAGTGCAGGACCATTGTTGCTCATCCCTGCTGGAGAATCTTTGATTACCTGATGTTAT
>VONZ01001634.1:0-115061 GCA_012976165.1 Labeo catla | reverse complement strand
TCTAGTTATTATTATTCTTCTTAGACTTATTTTTCCAAACGCTACTCCTCCTAGGGCTTTAAAGCCACAAGCACCAAACCCGGCAGAGACCTGGGATAATATTTGTCCTTTGTTGCTATATCTATTTAGACTGATCAGACTTACAGTTTTCCCATAAATAATTTTTAAGTGTTGAATATTTCTCATAGACTCCCATTGTCTGAGAAAAAAATTCCAACTTCATCTCTAACTAGTCCCAGGGCTTTAATGCCACAAACACCAAACTTGGCAGAAACTTGGGCTCTAATTTTAGCTTTGTTGCTGTATGTTTTTTAGACTGATCAGACATACAGTTTTCCCATAAATAATTTGTAAAAAAAAAAAAAATATTTCCCATAGACTTACATTGACTGAGAAAAAATGCCCCCTCTAGAGGAGCAATTCCACTCCCTAGACGGAGGAGTGGCATAGCTTAGTTTCACTTTGCAGTCGGTTAAAAATACACATAAATACATGATTTTAATTCATAATGACAAGCTACACCAACATATCTGATTATTATCAGGTCCATGGCTCATGAATGATGACTGTCTGACCAGAGAAGAGTGTAAAACATCATAGATCTGTGACCGCTTCGATCAGCCAGTGCTATCCACACGCGCTCACCAAAAATATATGATTTGTACGTCTTTTAAAGCGTTTAAAAAAAAATATTCCAGCGATTGTATGCAATCCTCCCATTAGAAAACATCAAGACATAAATTCAGGTGTTTGTGAGCTGTTTTATATAAAACTGGAACCGTCACTTCGGGTTACGGAGCTTGCGAGCTCTCTGCAGCGTCCTCATTAAACGGCTTTATTTGCACATCTTAAAGTCTTGTAAATAAAACTACTCCAGCGAAACAACACAATAATAGTAGAAGAACATATTAAAGAGGTAAAATTAATGCTTTTGACGTATTCTGTGTGTAAATGCACAGCAACGCCCCGCGGCTGCCCTCCGTCCGTGCGTTCTCACAAAACTACATAATTTGTAGCTTTTAAAGGCTTTTAAATAAAAACACTCCAGCGATACAACACAATAATAATAGAAGAACATAATGAAAAGGTTCAAATGAGCACACATAAATGCCTGTGATAATTTTTTGTTGAACTTGAAGAGCAACGCGCTGCGGCTGCTGTTTTACATCGTGCTCACTAATCTGCATCATTTACAGCTGTTTTAAAGGCTTTTATATGAAAACACTCCAGCGATATAACACAATAATAATAGAAGAACATATTAAAAAGGTTAAAATGAGCACTTATAAATGCCTGTGATATTTTTCGTTGAACTCGCAGAGCAACGCGCTGCGGCTCGCTGTTCTCAGTCCGTGCTCACTAATCTACATCATTTATAGCTGTTTTAAAGGCTTTTAAATAAAAACACTCCAGCGATATAACACAATAATAGTAGAAGAACATATTAAAAAGGGGAAAATTGCAGTTTTTTTAGATTTTCTATATTTAAATGCACACGGCTCGGACGATCGCGCCCCGGAACGCATTCATCCTCGGTTCTCTCAATAAGAAACACTTCTCTCGGACAAACACAGACAAGATCATTTCAAAATACATCATAGCTTAACGAATATAATCGAAAACAGTCGTTTATGTCTCAAGTGAACCTATGATTCAAAGATGAAGGCAGTAGTAGTAATGTTGTCCACCAGAGGGGGTCACAGGATAACTTATCCTTCAAGATCTCAATTCAAACACTATTTTTACAGAGTTTCATTTAGATGACAGAACTTTGAAATAGCAAACAGGGAAAACAATTACAAGCATATGAAATACAATACAAATAATACAATACAAATAATTCTTCTGCTCACAAACACCTGAATTTATGTCTTGATGTTTTCTAATGGGTGGATTGCATACAACCGCTGGAATATATATATTTTTAAATGCTTTAAAAGACATATTTATTTGTATACGGTTTCACATTCAGCTAGCCAACTCTGTTGAACCTGTTGTCATAGCCTAGTCTGCTTTTTTATTAGAAAATGAAATGGCGAGGCTGCATTTTCGCAGCGGGGCAGCTCAAGAACGCCGGACAAACAGGTGCTCTGGCTCTTTTGCCCCAAGGCTGCCCGGGTTGGCTCTCCAAGCCAACATCAAAGTTAGTTCACTAACTTTAGTTTCTAGTTAGTGGTGCTTGCCAAAGGCGAAGCATCACTATTACTATCTCACATACTTATTAGTGGTGCTTGCCAAAGGCAAAGCATCACTATTACTATCTCACATACTTATTATTATTATTATTCTTATAGATTCCGTACAAATTTCGGCGCGTAACTTGTCCCGCAGTTTTTGTCACAGACCCACGAAACGGGCGTCAAATCGTGCGGCTTATTCGGGAATGGTGTGCTATGACTTTTATAAGGGATCGGGTGCACGGTGATCGTACACGGGGCGAAAAATCACCCGAAAAATCCCATAGACTTAACATTGCGGCCAACTTTGACGGGTTGTAGCGCCAAGCCAGAATTTCGTAGAAACATGCGATTCGCCACATTTGGAGAGGCTGGCAGGCTGTGCGAGAACATACCTCGCAATGGGGTATAAGTTGTACCCCTGGGGCGCAAGAGCCCCCCAAAGTGGCCCCATTGACATACTATGGGGAGGGACGGCCCATTAAAAAGCATGTTTTTTTCCTACTATGGTAATTTACATAGGAATTTTGCATTAAACATAACTCTGCATCACAATTACATAGAGACATGGGGGAGGGCTCATCTAACTCAGCCAACCAATCAGACTCTCAGGATCACTGTGAACCTGTTAAGCCACGCCCTAGCAACCATTTAGAGCACCCTAGCAACTGATCCCATAGACTGCCATTATAAAAGCCAGGATGAATATCTTTGGATCACAGTGTCATAGAGACATGGGGGTGGGTTTGTTTGACTCGGGGCAGCAAACAGCCAATCATGAATCAGCTTCACCACTTCCTAGCCACGCCCTAGCAACCACTATCGAGCACCCTAGCAACCCAAACCTGAAGAGGCATATCTTCAAACCTCAATGTCATAGAGACATGGGGGTTGGTTTATATCATTCATACTGGCAGGCAGACTTTGGAGTGTCATCATTGGCAGCTTTCAAGCCACTCCCTAGCAACCAAACAGAGTACCCTAACAACCATCTAGCAAGTCCTATATCTCTACATCAGAACATTGTAGAGACATGGGACTTGGTTCTTTTGATTCATGCTAACAAATAGGTATCTTTAAGATGCTTGTCATGCTAGCAGTGAATAGCTACATGCTAATAGTGATTAGCTAAGTGTTAAATCAGGCTGAGAACTCTATAAGACTCCATAGTAACTGTATGTGACAACTAGTAACTGCCTAACAACTCTCTAGTAACCACCCCAAGTACCTTAGCAACCGCCCTAGCAACCACCCCAAGTACCCTAGCAACCGCATAGCAACACCCTAGCAACAACCCTAGCAACAACCCTGGATGCCATAGCAACGGCATAGCAACACCTTAGCAACCACCTAGCAACCACTAGAACCACCCGCGGCAACACCCTAGCAACCGCCTGTTACCCTAGCAACCGCATAGCAACACCTTAGCAACCACCCTGGGTACCCTAGCAACCAAGTCCGTGCCTAAACAAGCCTAAACGTTTCTCATAGATTTGAATTGCTATGCAGTGTTGACGTGGAGATCGCTTTTAACAGGGAAACTTAAGAAGTACGTGTTTTGCCTTATTTAAAATATGTATTTTATAGCTGTATGCTTCTAAACCAACATAAACGTTTCTCACAGATCTCAATTGCTATGCAGTGCTGACATAGAGGTTGTTTTTAACAGGAAAAGTAAGTGTTTTATCTCATTTAAAATATGTATTTTGTAACGTCATATTGATTTAAAACGAATTTTGTGTGTATTTATGTATTTCAACTTTTTGTCAGAGCGATATTTTCTTTCACTTACGATGCAGACCAGACAGGGAAACCCAGACAGGTTTTATCAAGGAAAACACAGAAAGTAAGTGTTTTACCTTATTTATATTATGTAAAATATTACTTTATGACCATATTATTATGTTGTGTGCACCTAAACGTTTCTCAAAAATTTGAATTGCTATGCAGTGCTGACAGAGAACAGTGTTTTACCTCATTTAAAATATGTATTTTACAAAGTCACATCGATTTATAGTGATATTTATGTGCTGTGCTCTCCTGAACTTTTTCTCAGAGAGATATTTTCTTTCAGTCACGATGGTGAGTAGATGGTAAAGTTTTTTTTATCAAGGAAAATGGCAAAAATAAGTGTTTTACTTCATTTACATTATGTATTTTATAAGATAATATTACTTTATGATGATATTTATGATGTGCGCCCTAAACGATCCTAAATGTTTCTCACAGATATTAATTACTATGCAGTGCTGACATGGAGGTCGCTTTTAATAAAAGTCATGTTTTTTAAAAAAAAAAATATTATTTGTGTCCTAAGATGATGGAAAATAGCAATGAATTCATTTTCTGATTTCTCTTCATCATCTTGCCCTTTTTAGGGTTAATGTGCTTCTAAATTAATTTTCAGAATTTTTCTTTTAGGATGCCGCAAAATGGCAGAGCTCTGATACTGCATCATCAAAAAAGGCAGAGCTCTGATACTGCATCATCAAAAAAGAAAAAAAGTAGTTGTCACTTGATTGCCACTTGATTGTTTTCTGTTACTTCAGCCAAAAATAAAAATCTGTTTTATTTACTCACCATCAAGTTTATCCAAACCTGAATGAGGTTCTTTCTTCTGCTGAACACAAAAAAGGATTGTGAAGAATGTATGTAACCATGATTGTTGTCCACTTACTTCCATGGTAGGAAAATACTAAGTGAGTGGGAGTCCTCCAAAAAAACTGTTTGGTTACAAACATTCTTCAGAATATCTTCCTTTGTCAGCAGAAGAAAGAAGCTCATACAGGTTTGGACCAATATGATGGTGAGTAAATAGTTAAATAATTTACATTTTGGGGGGGAACTATCCATTTAAATACAATTTTAAAAAATCCTTTAAAATAAATGTGTTAAGATTGTTGTGTTTTGTAGCGGCAATGATCAGTTAATTGAAAGTTTTTGAAACCTTACCCTTATTGTGTTTTGCCATATATATTAGTATTTAGTTCACATATTTGTAACTTATATTTAACATGTTTAATTTACACACTATATATATATATATATATATATATATATATATATATATATATATATATATATATATATATATGAAGCCAAACATTGTTGCCCATATATGAACATGTATTATATAGACATATATATATGTTCCATATATGTGTGTATTTGGGAAAATATGTTACATATTTGAAAGCAGCCATTTTTGTTATATTTTTGTAATATTTACTTTAACAAGTATCTGACATATATTTTGTATATCTGTGTAATCCATACATGGACGTATATATTATATATGTGTTTTACATATATTGCCATATATCAGATGTTTGTATGGGAGATCTTGAATTTCAAAAAAAAAAAAAAAAAAAAAAAAGATATATAATTACGTATGTGACTTTGTATTTCGATGTGACTTTGTAAAATACATATTTTAAATGAGGTAAAACACTGTTCTCTGTCAGCACTGCATAGCAATTCAAATTTGTGAGAAACCTTTAGGTGCACACAACATAATAACATGGTCATAAAGTAATATTTTATATAATGTAAATAAGGTAAAACACTTACTTTCTGTGTTTTCCTTGATAAAACCTGTCTGGGTTTCCTTGTCTGGTCTGCATCGTGAGTGAAAGAAAATATCGCTCTGACAAAAAGTTGAAATACATAAATACACACAAAATTCGTTTTAAATCAATATGACGTTATAAAATACATATTTTTAATGAGATAAAACACTTACTTTCCCTGTTAAAAACAACCTCTATGTCAGCGCTGCATAGCAATTGAGATCTGTGAGAAACGTTTATGTTGGTTTAGAAGCATACAGCAATAAAATACATATTTTAAATAAGGCAAAACACGTACTTATATATATATATATATATATATATATATATATATATATATATATATATATATACACACACACACACACACACACACACACACACACATTTATATAAGTACTGTGCAAAAGTTTTAGGCAGGTGTGAAAAAAATGCTGTAAACAAAGAATGCTTTCAAAAGAAGTGTTAAACATTCATTTTCATAAATGAACAAAATGCAGCGAATGAACAAAAGACAAATCTAAATCAATATTTGGTGTGACCACTGTTTGCCTTCAAAACAGCAGCAATTCTTCTAGGTACACTTGCACAGAGTTTTTGAAGGAACTCGGCTGGTAGGTTGTTTCAAACATCTTGGAGAACTAACCACAGATCTTCTGTGGATGTAGGCTTTTTCAAATCCTTCTGTCTCTTCATGTAATCCCAGACACACTCGATGATGTTGAGATCAGGGCTCTGTGGGGGCCATGCCATCACTTCCAGTACTTCTTGTTCTTCTTTATGCTGAAGATAGTTCTTAATGACTTTGGCTGTATGTTTGGAGTCGTTGTCCTGCTGCAGAATAAATTTGGGGCCAATCATACGCCTCCCTGCTGGTATTGCATGATGGATAAGTATCTGCCTGTATTTCTCAGCATTGAGAACACCATTAATCCTGACCAAATCTCCAACTCCATTTGCAGAAATGCAGCCCCAAACGTTCAAGGAACCTCCACCATGCTTCACTGTTGCCTGCAGACACACATTATCGTACCACTCTCCAGCCCTTCGACGAACAAACTGCCTTCTGCTACAGCCAAATATTTCAAATTTTGACTCATCAGTCCAGAGCACCTGCTGCCATTTTTCTACACCCCAGTTCCTGTGTTTTCGTGCATACTTGAGTAGCTTGGCCTTGTTCCCACGTCGGAGGTATGGCTTTTGGCTGCAACTCTTCCATGAAGACCACTTCTGGCCAGACTTCTCCGGACAGTAGATGGGTGTACCTGGGTCCCACTGGTTTCTGCCAGTTCTGAGCTGATGGCACTACTGGACATCTTCCGATTTCGAAGGGTAATAAGCTTGATGTGTCTTTCATCTGCTGCAATAAGTTTCCTTGGCCGACCACTGCGGCTACGATCCTCAACGTTGCCCATTTCTTTGTGCTTCTTCAAAAGAGCTTGAACAGCACATCTTGAAACCCCAGTCTGCTTTGAAATCTTTGTCTGGGAAAGACCTTGTTGATGCAGTATAATTACCTTGTGTCTTGTTGCTGTGCTCAATCTTGCCATGACATGAAACTGTCTTTCACAACCTCACCTTGGTAGCAGAGTTTGGCTGTTCCTCACCCAGTTTTAAGCCTCCTACACAGCTGTTTTTGTTTCAGTTCATGACTGGGTTTCAACCTACATGTGACATTGATGATCATTAGCACCTGTTTGGTATAATTGGTTGATCATACACCTGACTATAATCCTACAAAATCCCTGACTTTGTGCAAGTGTACCTATAAGAATTGATGCTGGTGTGAAGGCAAAAGGTAGTAACACCAAATATTGATTTGATTTAGATTTTTCTTTTGTTCACTTACTTTGCATTTTGTAAATTGACAAAAACAAACAATCATTATTTATATTTCTGAAAGCATTCTTTGTTTACAGCATTTTTTCACACCTGCCTAAAACTTTTGCACAGTACTGTATGTATGTATGTATGTATGTATGTATGTATGTATTTGTCTAATATATATATACACACTGTGTGCAGAATTATTAGGCATGTTGATATTCTGCTCATATTTTTTTCCCAAACACATTTTACCAATTCCAAACCACATCAGTCTTAATAACTACTGTTAATTTTGTATTTAATCATTTATATGTGATATATAATTGTCCATGAAGGATGGAAGTGAAAAACTCCTTATATTCAGGTGTGCATAATTATTAGGCATGTTTTCTTTTACAGATAAAATGAGCCAAAAAAGATATTTAACCCAGACTGAAAAGTCCAAATTATTAAATGCCCATGAGAAGAATGCAATACTAATGCATTACAAGAATTTGCAAAGTTAAGGCTTGACCGTTGGACAGCGAAATGCTTGTTGAGTCTGCATGGTCAGAAAAAAACAGGTGGAGAAGAAAAGATGCATGTTAACTGCAAAAGAATTAGGAATTAAGGTGAAGAATTAGGTGTGACACCATCAGGAACCGTTTCCAGTTCTCCAGCGCCACCATTTTCCAGAACTGCAACCTACCTGGAGTCTTCAGAAGTGCAGTGTGTCAGGTTCTCAGAGACTTTTCTTGGTAAAAAATCCTAAAAAATGCCCCTGACTTAATAAGAATAACAAGCTGACGTGATGTGAAATACATGAAGACAGTTTTTTTATAGGCTTTATAGACAGATAAGTTGAGAGTGACTCTTGAAGGACAAGCATCACATCCTCTTGTACCTCTGATTCAAGAATTTATCTTCCAAAATCTGGCAGTAAGTTTTGGGAGTTCATTTTAGTCCATCTCTGCAAGTCAGACTTTTCAGGATAGGAGACTAAACATGAACTCCCAAAACGTACTGCCAGATTTTGGAAGATAAATTCTTGAATCAGAGGCACAAGAGGATGTGATGCTTGTCCTTCAAGAGTCACTCTCAACTTATCTGTCTATAAAGCCTATAAAAAAACTGTCTTCATGTATTTCACAACACGTCAGCTTGTTATTCTTATTAAGTCAGGGGCATTTTTTAGGATTTTTTACCAAGAAAAGTCTCTGAGAACCTGACACATTGCACTTCTGAAGACTCCAGGTAGGTTGCAGTTCTGGAAAATGGTGGTGCTGGAGAACTGGAAACGGTTCCTGATGGTGTCACACCTAATTCTTCACCTTAATTCCTAATTCTTTTGCAGTTAACATGCATCTTTTCTTCTCCACCTGTTTTTTCTGACCATGCAGACTCAACAAGCATTTCGCTGTCCAATGGTCAAGTCTTAACTTTGCAAATTCTTGTATTGCATTAGTATTGCATTCTTCTCATGGGCATTTAATAATTTGGACTTTTCAGTCTTGGTTAAATATCTTTTTTGGCTCATTTTATCTGTAAAATAAAACATGCCTAATAATTCTGCACACATGAATATAAGGAGTTTTTCACTTCCAGCCTTTTGGGACAATTATATATCACATATAAATGATTAAATACAAAATTAACAGTAGTTATTAAGACTGATGTGGTTTGGAATTGGTAAAATGTGTGTGGGAAAAAAATATGAGCAGAATATCAACATGCCTAATAATTCTGCACACAGTGTATATATATATATATATATATATATATATATATACACACACACACACACACACACACGTTGGGTTTACATGTTTTATGGGGACATTCCATAGGTGTAATGGTTTTTATACTGTACAAACCCTATTTTCTATCGCCCTACACCTAAACCTAGCCCTCACAGGAGACTGTGCACACTTTTACTTTCTCAAAAAACTCATTCTGCATGATTTATAAGCCTGTTTCCTCATGGGGACCTCACAAATGTCCCCACAAGGTCAAAATTTACTGGTATTACTATCCTTGTGGGGACATTTGGTCCCCATAACGTGATGAATACCAGGTGCACACACACACACACACACACACACACACACACACACACACACACACACACACACACACACACACACACACACATATATACATGTATGACCCTGAGCACTACAGTTTTTTTTTTGTTTTGTTTTGGCTGCACATGCTTGTCATTTCGTTATGACATTATGCCTTTTAAAAACACAGTATGCTATTACCTTGGAGAACTGTTGGCGTAAGAATCTATTTTCAGTGTTTCCTCTTTGGAGTGTGGTCACAACTTAATACTTGTCAATAAGCCTGTAAATGGATCCAGTTGACTGAGTGGCTGTGTTTTGTGAGAGAGAGCTTTTACATTTTCACATGTTCAAGTATTGGACATTGGATCAGGTTCAAATTAATTAAAGTTACATAACTGTAAGTGCTTGCTAATGACCAGTTTTACCAACCCAATATTTCATATTTTATCTTTTAGCAGTTACTGTAAGTGACCTAATATGATCCCAACACACTCACCATTAAGCTTCACTGATCAAAGCGACCTTTTTTACTGAAAATAATCTGTCCTCTGTCCTTTTCTCACAGTTGTGCACAAAATTTTGCACTGCATTGTTTCTCACTCCCGCTCATCTTAGACTGTGACTGTCAGTGGGCCAGGGGTAACATATAATGGGCCTCATTGATGAAACTTGCGTAAATATAGGAGTAAATTCTGAGTAATTTGCGCAAAAAACAGACCTTCCCAAAAACTCTCCTCCGGATTCACAAACACTTCATAAACTTCAGATTTAATCGTTAAATGTGTATGGTAATGAATTCCAATCATTCGTGAATAGGGCACACATGCACACTTATTCACAATTAGCGTAATCCCCTCCTATGAATTACAGCTACACAAAATGTGTGTCCAGGAACACAGTGCAATATCTGGTTTACTTTCTCAGGTTTGGCTCCAGTATATTGCTTAAATGCAAAAAAAGATTAATAGGCCATAGGCCTAACAATAAATATTCAATAATGTGTGTCCACCAAAGAGTTTTTAGCCAGCTGTAAAAAATGTCAGGCACTCTTCTGAAAATTTTTTTTTTAGCTGAGAAGATTTGGTTGCTATGATTTAGAATATTCATGCCATCAACATGTGACTAGCGTCTAATTTTTAAGAATTTTAATAAATAAGAAAGCACTAACCAGTAATATTGGCTTCTCCATTGTTGTAGTATGGTGTAGAAATGTTCGAAGAAAGGAAGGAAGAGGGCAGGTCGGCTTAGGGAGACTCGTGTGCTTTATTCAAAACTCAAACAACAAAAGTCACGCTCACTGCGTGTTCCAACAATTCACAATTCCAAAATAACTATACAGTCCCTTTGGGCTTCTTTCAGCTAGCCACCTCAGTAACGCACACAAATCTCTGTCCAATGTCTCTCTCCCACCATGTTCTACCATCACCCTTTTATCCGGTCTCTCCAAGCCAATTACTGCAATCAAACACAGGTGTTACAAATTTGCACTTGACCTACTTACTCACCGCTCGTCTCCCAACCTTCTCTCCAGCTGCAGGTTCCGCAGAACCACGCCCCCGTCGCCACATATGGTTAGTCGGTATTTGTCCTGCCCCTCCTTACGGCTGTGTAAATAGTGACAGAGACGATCGCAGTTTTGAAGTTATCAACTTAGCTATAAAAAATAAAAAAGAGCAAGGCAAATTAACTTGTATTTATTATGACTGCATCAAAATTCAGTGTCATCAGTTTGGTAAAAAGAACACATGACGTTTTACGCACCATTTACACATGGTAGGGAGCAGGTGTACATTTCTTTCGTACCAACTGACATTTAAAAAAATAAACATTTTCATGAATTCGAAAGTTTACATCAGAACGGCCTTACAAACGATTTAGACAAAAATTTGTTCTGCTGGTGTTTCATGAATTAGTGTAAATCTTTGTAAAATCTGTTTAACAAGATTTTAATTTTTTTCTTTGATTTTGGCAGAAGTTGGTAATATAATATGACTTTATGGTATCAGACTGCTGTTAGTATTTAAATTTATAATCATTTTGATTGCTGTATGAACATAATCCAACTGTTCATAATGTTTTATCAAAAGGTGCTCTAATTCCTAAATTAATTGCATTAATGCAAGGTGACTCTTAAAGCTTCAGTGGATGTTGCACCCAGTATTGGGGTAACATTACAATTAACATGAGTTACATAATCAGATTACTTCAGATTACTTTCAGTGAGATATTTTTTAGTAAGATTGTTATTCACGTTGGCACTAATGATGGTTGAATTTGTCAGTCGGAACTCACAAAAATTACATTAAAAAGGTGTGTGAACTTGCAAGTATGATGTCAGACATTATAATATGCTCTGTTCCCCTCCCTATTTGCCATGGTGCTCTGCGCTGTGAACATGAATTCAGTTTATTTTCACTTCCAAGTCAAGTCAAGTCAAGTCAAGTCACCTTTATTTATATAGTGCTTTTAACAATACAGATTGGGTCAAAGCAGCTTTACATTAAGAAAATAGTGTCAATAATGCAAAAGGACAACAGTAAACACTCAATTTTCAAAGGCATCATCATTGATTCAGTGATGTCATCAACCAGCTAAGTTCAGTTCAAATAGAATCTGTGCAATCAAGTCGACGATATTGCTGAAAATTAAGTGTCCCAAACAAAGCAAGCCAGAGGCAACAGCAACAAGGAACCAAAACTCCATCAGTGAGTCCTGGTAAGAACTCTAGCTGCTGCATTTTGGACCAGCTGGAGTTTGTTAAGGAGAACATACCCTAACTGTCATGAACCGATAAAAAAAAAACAGTCCAGGCAGAGTAAGACAAGATGAGCATTTGGCATTAAAAAGTATATAAATTGTATTATTTTTATTAAAATAACCGATTGTTATGCTAGATCAGACCTTCTTTCTCAGCTGGGATTGTTAACAACTGCATCTGGGATTGTTTGAAGCCGCATTTAAACTGCATTTCGGAAGTTTAAACTCGAGGCTCCATATCAGTCCATTATATGCAGAAAAATGCTGAAATGTTTTCCTCAAAAAACATAATTTCTTTAGGACTGAAGAAAGAAAAACATTAACATCTTGGATGACAAGGGGTTGAGTACATTATATGTGAATCTTTGTTTTGGAAGGTGACTTCTTTAATTAAGCGGAACCACCCGAATAAGCATTACAATAATCAAACCTTGAGGCTATGAACACATGGACTCATGACTTACTGCATTTGACATTGAGAGCATAGGTCGTAGTTTAGATATATTTTTGAGATTAAAAATGTGGTTTTGCAAATACTAGAAATGTGGCTTTCAAAGGAAAGATTGCTATCAAGCAGCACACCTAGGTTCCCAACTGATGACAAAGAATTGACAGAGCAGCCATCAAGTGTTAGACAGTATTTTAGGGTATTACATGCAGAGGTTTTAAGTCCGATAATTATTTTTAATTATTTTTTTTTATTTTTTAATTTTTTTCAGCAGTATGAAAATACTCTTCATTTAAATTTTTATACCGACTATGCAATCCGTTAGTTTTAAAAATTGGTATGTTTCGCTGGGCCATGAAGAAATATAGAGCTAAGTATCATCAGCATAACAGTAAAAGCTAACACCATGTTTTCTGATGATATTTCCCAAGGATAACAAGTAAAGCATGAAAAGTAACGGCCTAGTACTGAACCTTGATGCACTCTATACTGCACTTGTGATCGATATGATACCTCTTCATTCACTGCTACAAACTGATGGTGGTCAGGTAAGTAAGATTTAAACCATGCCAATGCATTTCCTCTAATGCCAACATAATTTTCGAGTCTATTCAAAATAATGTTGGGGTCGATAGTGTCGAACGCAGCACTAAGATACAGTAGCACTAATTGAGAGATACAACCACGATCAGATGATAGAAGCAGGTCATTTGTAACTCTAATGAGAGCATACTCGGTACTATAATACAGTCTAAATCCTGACTGGAAATCTTCACAGATACCGTTTTTCTCTAAGAAGGAACATTATTGTAAGGATTCTACCTTTTCTAGTATCTTTGACAGAAAAGGAAGTTTCAAGATCTGTCTGTAATTAACTAGTTCTTTGGGGTCAAGTTGTGTTTTTTTTTTAATGAGAGGCTTAATAGTAGTCAGTTTGGTTTTGGGGAAGCATCCTAATGAAAGTGACAAATTAATAATAGCTAGAAGAGGATCTATGACTCGAAGCACCTGTTTTAGTAGCTTGGAAAATAGGGTCTAACATACATGTTGGTTTAAATGATTTAATAAGTTTATACAATTCTTCCTTTCCTATAGCAGAGAATGAGTGTAACTCCTTCTTAAGGAGATATATAGTGTGCTATCTGATGCGATACTGTAGCTGATGGCTGCATGGTTACAATTCTATCTCTAATAGTATTAATCTTGGAAGTAAAGTAATTCATAAAGTCATTACTACTGTGTTGTTGGGAAATGTCAGCGCCCGCTGATGCTTTATTTTTCGTTAATTTAGCCATTGTAGACATTGTTTTGAGTAAATACCTGGTGTTATGTTTATTTCCTTCTAGCAGTTTTTAATGTGTTTTTTTATTATTATTCTTTAGAGTCTTAATGAAAAGTCTATAATATACTTAAAAATATATAAAAATCATCCCATTCTGAGGGATTGTTCTCTGCTTGCCCCGTCCCTCTCTACTCTCTGTGGAGTGACATGCTGTGCTGAGAGATTGTTTACTTTAGCCGCATTTAGTGTGTTAGGTGCGAAACTTGCTAACTAACACGTTATTAGGAAAGGTGATTGCAGAGATTCATAAAAAAAAAAAAATAAAAAAACCTTATACTCTGTAAACCTTTACTGCTGTAAGTGAAGCTGGATCACGAATGATTTGCACAAACATAGACCCATTTATGTAGATCGAGAGGTGCATTTCCTTCACAAACAAATGTAATCCACTGCATCTTCTCAGATGTCGGGAGTAAATGACGAATAATGTTCATTATTACATCCAGCAACACAACACCTCAATTGCTCAGTCGGAGGTATTCTCGTCTAACTTACATCCCTGCTCCGGCATCGAAACAATGGATGTCGAACTGTTACAGCTGATCTGAGATAAGACGCTCATGTCAATCAACTATCGTGGGAGCGGCCTCTGTCGGTGTGACAGGCATCTGAGAATGGCTCGATTTGAAAAAGGGGATATTATTTTTACAGATTAATAAAAAACCACTGCATGGATTTTTTTCATTATAGGGTAGATTTGTACATACACTGCCAACACACATTAATGTTCAAACAACATGTAAAAGTTTGCATCCGTTGACCTCCTTAATATTCCTTAAGTGTAAAGGAGTATCTAAAGTGCAGTCAGTCAATTGTTTGAATGTGTAAAGGGTGTATTTTTATGTGTACACTCACAATATCAACAAAACATTGTGCTTTTGTAAAATAAAGAAAATAAACAAGGTGCACTTTCAGCTGTATACACGCATATCTTTTTGAAACACATCACTAAAATGAATTGAAACTCAGCAAATACTTGAAACAGAGACATGAGAGATATATCTATAGAAAGCTTGATATGTCTACTTTTAAATGAACGAACAAACAAACACATATTCTGTAATAAAGTAATCCATATGAAACCAACGCGATGTCCAGTCTTTCCTGTCTGGCTTCATTATTTGTAATGCGATCATGCCCACACGCTACTTTTGCTTTTGTTATTATAATAATCCGTGTGAGACTACGGTTGTAACGATATACCGCTATGATCTGATCGATGGATAAATCAAAAGTAGATATGATATGTGTCTGTGAATATTAAAGCACAAAGAGACTGCTACACAATCTTCTTGTTTCTGCATGCCTCTGAGTGGCAACATTTCATCTAATACATACTGAAGTACGTGTGCATGATGCTAATGGTGTTTTCAGCGTCTACATAAGCATCACCAGAGCTGCAATGAGAGCACTAATTAACCTAAATAATTGCACCTAAATAACCATTTCCTAGTTTTATTTGAGAAAAAAAACATTGTCAAACACACTCTGAAACTCAAAGATCCGTTACAACCCATCAAAATAAAAGTTAAACTTGAAGCTATGACAGAAATATATTAGCATTGTACAATGTATTTAAAAATTATAATAACAACATTAATACTATTCTTTATAATAATTAATTTATTTGAAAATTATTTTTTTAATGAATATCATATGTTTTAACTTAGTATACGTACCTCTGTTGTGCAGCACTTTGCCAAAAATAAAAGTTGTTACATTTTCATTTGATAACATTTTAAAACATTAATTAAAATGTTAGAGTTATATAGATATATTTAAGGCTTATAGCTTTATTTATTTATTTATTTATTTTTTCAGAAGGGAGACTTTAAAATGGTTTCAATTTTTTTGCAATAAAGGATTTGTTCACTCAAATAACTTAATCTTATTCCTTTAAGAGTCATTGTTACTGATAAAAATTATTATATACCATGAAACTGTGATATTTTCTGAGACAATCTCATACCGTTACAACCCTACGTGAGATGCGCGGACATGTAAATGCCCACATCAACTCCATGATAAAGCAGCAAGACTTTTCTTCAAGTTCATCTTGGATACTTTTCATTTCTGGAAGAAGACGCGCTGTGAGGAATAATCCCTATATTTTCCTCAGAAGAAGAACACAATGCAACACATGGCTTGATCCAGCGGAGGAGATGATTTACGTTTAAGTTTTTTTTTTTTTTGTTTGTTTGTTTTTTGTTTTTAGCCTACTTGCATTAGTTGTTATTGTGTTACTGTGACATAACTTGTACACATTTTACTAGTTAGAATTTTTCCAAATTATAATTCCTGACTACATGTATATTCAAGTAGAACATTATGAAGTGTGTTTCATTTCATCGCATCTAAATGTTGCATATAGAGAGAGAAAGGGTGTTTTCACACCTAGTTCATTTCACACTCAGTTTAAGCCATTCAAAAGCTCTCAGAGCAGTTCATCTCATATGTAATCAAACATCTCAGTCCCCCCTAAAAGGACCCAAATTTTGAGGGGTCGTTTGTGGTTAGATTTCCTCGTGATTTGTGAAAGCATTGAGGTCCCAGTACGCTTTGTATGAACGAACAGTAATATGCTTGACGTTGAACGAACTATTTGTATTTTTTTTTTTATGTATATTATTATTATTATTATTATTGTTATTATTATTACTATTCGTGTTGTTATTTTTACTAATACTATTTATTTCTTTATGTTATTTCAGGCATTTCAATGTCTTCTTACATTTTTCAAAAATAATTAAATCAGTAAATAAATAAACCGACTCGAACAATACAAAATAATTCTGTTGTCATTTATGTAAGCTACAGCTAACTGTGCATTAAATTATTTAATGTATGATGGAGGCAAAGAACCACTCGACACACAGCGGAGATCTAGCATTCTGCTTGCTTCAAAACAGACACAGAGATGAAGTCAAGTAGTGTGGTAAGATCACATGTATTTGAATGCATGAATTATAGCTGTTACAGGGAGTGAGAGACGTGAGGCGAGCGGATCCATATGCCAGCTTTTATTGATAATACGAGACAAAGACATAGTCGTGCAGGCAGGGTCAATCAACAGTAAACAGAAATGTAGGAGGCGAGACGAGAGAATAGTCCAGGAAGACGAGCGATAGTCCGAAAAAGGCAGGCGGCTAGACAGACGATAACGAGATAACCAGGCGAGAGATCAAAAACCAGGAACTAGGAACTTGGAACAGGAACTAGGAAACGCTAACAAGACAACAATACAATCTATCAATGAAACAACAATCCAGGAAGTGCAACTGAGAAGGACCGGGGGTTTATAGGATGCCTGATTGGTCACGGGGGCTGACGCAATCAGAGCAGTGGAGGATGGGAGATGCAGTCCGAGATGCAAAGCGACAAACAGAGTGAGTGGGTGGAGCGAGAGTGACATCTGGTGGTGAGTAGACAACGGGACACCGACCAGGTTCGTGACATAGCCCCCCCCCAAGGAGCGGCTTCCAGACGCTCGAAAGAAACAACAGTCCAGGGGAGCGGTGGGATGGGAGGGAGACAGGGCGAGGGCTGGAGGACCAGGTCCATGAGGGAAGCCCAGAGATTGAGGCAGGACCGACAGAGCAGGTACCCTCCAGGGTGGGGCCGGAGGCGGAGCAAGAGCCCTCCAGGGCGGAGGTGGAGCAGGAGCCCTCCAGGGCGGAGCCGGAGGCGGAGCAGGAGGCGCAGGAGCCCTCCAGGGCGGAGCCGGAGGCAGAGCAGGAGGCGCAGGAGCCCTCCAGGGCGGAGCCGGAGGCAGAGCAGGAGGCGCAGGAGCCCTCCAGGGCGGAGCAGGCAACGCCAGAACAGGAGGCGGAGCAGCCCTCCAGGGCGAAACAGGAATCTGCGTCACGGTCTGGGACCTCGGGAAAGCAGGGACAGAGGAGGCAGACAGAGTAGGGGGAGAAGGCGCAGCAGCCCTCCGGGGCGGAACAGGAGGCTGAGCAGGTGGCGCCGCAGCCCTCCGGGGCGGAACAGGAGGCGGAGCAGCCCTCCGGGGCGGAACAGGAGGCTGCGTCATAAACTGGGACCTGGGGAGAGCAGGGACAGAGGAGGCAGAGAGAACAGGGAGAGAAGCAGAGAGACCACAGGATAACGCCGCCTCCCTCGGAGGATCCACAGCCGAAGCTGACACCTCAGGAGGCATTGGCGCGGCTTCTCTGACAGGGAAGGCCTCTGGGGCGGACTCGAGACCAGACGGGACCTCTGGAGCAGACTTGAGATCAGTCGGGAGCTCTGGAGCAGGCTTGTGACCAGGCGGGAGCTGGGATGGAGCAGACTTGAGACCAGACGGGGCCTCTGGAGCTACCTTGAGACCAGGCGGGACCCCTGGAGCAGGAGACCGCGTTATGGCCTGGGACCTGAGAAAAGCAGAGACAGAGGAGGCTGACAGAACGAGGGGAGAAGCAGAGAGGTTATAGGGGGATGCCGCCTCCATGGGAGGATCTACAGCCAAGGCTGACACCTCAGGAGGCATTGGCATGGCTTCTCCAAGTGAGGGGAGCTCTGGAGCCGACTCGTGACCAGACGTGGCCTCAGGGATTGACTTGTGATCAGAGGGGAGCTCTGGAGCAGGCTGGAGACCAGACGAGAGCTCTGCAGCAGGCTTGAGATCAGAGAGGGACTCTGACCTTGAGATCGAGGCTTCTGGCAGCAGGCTTGAGATCAGAGGGGAGCTCTGGAGCAGACTGGCGAACAGACGTGGCCTCAGGGGTTGATTTGTGAACAGACGTGACCTCAGGGGCACAGTGTGCAGCCCACACACACCAGATGGCAACCGCCATTAAAGGAAGAGCAGCAGCGGGAGGTTGTGGTGGGTCCAGTACACTGGCTATCATGATAGGCCGTGATCGTGGGATATCAGATGAGGCATGGTACGGCTCTGGAAGGTCAGACGAGACATGGTGAGGCTCTAGACAGATAGACGAGATGTGACGGGGCTCTGGAGGGTCAGACGAGACGTGACTTGACTCTGGGCGGTCAGACGAGGCGTGACTTGACTCTGGGCGGTCAGACGAGGCATGATGGGGCACTGAGCCGTCGGACAGGATGTGACTTGGTTCGTGGGGATTTGCCGTGACCTGACTTGATTCGTGAAGATCAGTAGTGAACTGACTTAACTCTTGGAGATCAGCGGTGACTTGACTTGGCTCGTGAAGATCAGCAGTGACTTAACCTGGCTCGTGAAGATCAGCAGTGACTCGAACTGGCTTGAGAAGATCATTGACTTCACTTGACTCAGGAGCGACCGCCCTGATGTTGCTTGACGCAGAAACGACCGCTTTGACATTGCTGGACTTGGAAGCTTGACTGGACTTGGAAGCTTGACTGGACTTGGAGGCTTGACTGGACTTGGAGGCTTGACTGGACCTGGAAGCTACAGCCGTAGTCTGACTTGACTCTGGAGCAGCGGCTGAAGCTTGACTTGGCTCTGGAAAAACAGCAGCAGCTTGGCTTGGCTCATGAGGACCTGCTGTAACCTGGCTTGGCTCATGGAGGTCCGCTGCAACGGGACTTGACTCCTGAAGAACAGGTGTGACTTGGCTTGACTCGTGGGGGACAGCTGTGACTTGGCTTGACTCGTGAGGAACAGCTGTGACTTGGCTTGACTCGTGAGGAACAGCTGTGACTTGGCTTGACTCGTGAGGAACAGCTGTGACTTGGCTTGACTCGTGAGGGACAGCTGTGACTTGGCTTGACTCAGGGGTAGCCGCCGCGACATGGAGCGCCACTTTAGCTGCCCGTACTGTCATTAGGGGTGTGTCCAGCACGTGGGCCATCATGACCACAGGTGGTGTCCGGGCGCTGACCACAGGTTCTGGAATGGCAGCCATATTGTGGAGCGGCTTGGAGACGGCGGCCATTTTGTGCAGTGGCTCTGGCGTGGCAGCCATCTTGTGCAGTGGCTCTGGCGTGGCAGCCATCTTGTGCAGTGGCTCTGGCGTGGCTGCAATTTGACTTGAGACAGAAGCGACAGCTGTAATTTGACTTGACACAGGAACTACAGTTCTGGCTTGATTTGAAACAGGGAAAACAGTTTTAGCTTGACTTGCCTTAGAAAGAGCAGCTCTGACTTGACTTGATGCTGGAAACACAGCTGCAACCCGACTCGACTTGGAAACTTGAGTTGACTCAGGAAATGCAGCTGCACCTCCATATAGCTCTGGCATGGCAGCGGTGAAGTGACGGGGCTCTGTTTCCGCCGCCATCTTGTGAACGGGCTCCGCCGTCGCCGCCACTGTGTGAGCGCGCACCGGCGCTGCCGCCATCTTGTGAACGGGCACCGCAGTCGCCGCCATTTTGCGAACGGGCACCGCCGTCGCCGCCATAGCTTGAGCGCGCTCCTGCACGGCCGCCATTTCACGAGCGATCCAGGCGGCAAACGTGGTTTTGGCGTCGTGATCCGGCGTAACCACCAATCTGCGAGCGGGGTGCGGAGCTGCCGCGTCCGCGTTGTCGCGTTCCCCCTTCGCGACCCCCACAGTACACGGCGAGCCCACACACAATAACGCAAAGTTTAAAAAAGCAGCCAGAGATGAGCGCGGACCCTCGCGTCTCAGCCTCGTCTTTAAAGGATCGTTTATGCCATCACAGAATATTTCCATGATTGTACAGTCCGGGAGGGTGGAATAATTTGAGATGGCCAGAAACTCACGGATATGCTGTTCTAGAGTGCGTGATTTCTGTTTAATCCTGAAGAGAATTCGGTCTGTGTCCATTCCTCTGACTGTCCGGGGGTGAAGCTGCTGGATCCTGTTGTGCTGGATTGTTCTGTTACAGGGAGTGAGAGACGTGAGGCGAGCGGATCCATATGCCAGCTTTTATTGATAATACGAGACAAAGACATAGTCGTGCAGGCAGGGTCAATCAACAGTAAACAGAAATGTAGGATGCGAGACGAGAGAATAGTCCAGGAAGACGAGCGATAGTCCGAAAAAGGCAGGCGGCTAGACAGACGATAACGAGATAACCAGGCGAGAGATCAAAAACCAGGAACTAGGAACTTGGAACAGGAACTAGGAAACCCTAACAAGACAACAATACAATCTATCAATGAAACAACAATCCAGGAAGTGCAACTGAGAAGGACCGGGGTTTTATAGGATGCCTGATTGGTCACGGGGGCTGACGCAATCAGAGCAGTGGAGGATGGGAGATGCAGTCCGAGATGCAAAGCGACAGACGGAGTGAGTGGGTGGAGCGAGAGTGACATCTGGTGGTGAGTAGACAACGGGACACCGACCAGGTTCGTGACAATAGCATTGATGTGAATTAATTATCGAGAGCGAGTTAGCGAGAGAGGGAGAGAAAGAAAGAGAGAGATGAAAGT
This sequence comes from Labeo catla, assembly GCA_012976165.1. Lineage (NCBI taxonomy): Eukaryota > Metazoa > Chordata > Actinopteri > Cypriniformes > Cyprinidae > Labeo > Labeo catla. The sequence continues at coordinate 93,554 of VONZ01001634.1, read as the reverse complement.
GTGAATTGCCTCTCATTCTGCAAAAGTGAAGTTTTACCCTCTAGTTGCTGAGAAATATAAATGTATATTTTTAATATCAAAGGTACTATATTTTTAAAACTTGCACGGCAGCGTTGTGTCCATGCTCGTGAATATCACAGCGCGATTTCCGATCTGTGCATCTCTGTGAATGGTGTGTGTGTGTGCGTGTGTGTGTGTGTGTCAATGAAAGCATCAAAACAATATAGTAGCAATATAAAGTTAGTAGCAAAGAAACATTTGGTAACACTTTCTGTGAAGCCTGTATTTATAATGCATTATAAGGGCATTCTTAATGCATTATAATGCATGCATAAAGCCTTATAAACAACACTATAATATGTTATATAATTTTATAAATAATCATAAAATTATAAAATGACAGAGCAATAGATAAATAGCGATAGATTCTCTGTTTGTGATATGGTGCCAAACGTACTCTTATTCTATATGTATTTTATACTTGTTTTGGAGATTGAATTCAAATCAAATAATAAAGTTACTGCCCAAACTATTTCTGAATAGGATGTCTACTTCATAAATATTTAGAAAATTATGAAAATATATGGTTCAGAACACTCAAAAAATAAATGGAAATCAAGAGTCTCTCTAGTGGAAAGTTTGGTACTGCATCCACAAAATCTTACTTAAACATTAATTTTTTGAGATATCAATCTAAAATTTGGCACAAAACTTGTTCAGATGACTGGCATTGATTTACTTGAAGTTTTGGAGGTAAACATGTTTTGTAAAATGTATATTTTACATAAAATATAAAAAATATATATTTTTATATTTTACATTTTTATAAATTTAAACTTCTATAACTTTTTAGAAATTTACTTATATAACTTTCTTTGCTTCTACAATGATCTGTGATGTTTCACCTTTAAAAAGATACCAATCTTAAGTTTGTGCTCCAAAGTATTCAAGATTTATAACAATTTTAGCTGGAAAAGTCATTTTTATCTCTATTAACAAAAAGTGGGACTTACAGTTATAAAAGGCTAAACAGTTTTGTTTTCACAAACTTTGAAATTAAAAAGTTGTTAAACTCATCAAGATGCTGGCACTCGAAGGCACTTCATGACTAGAGTTAAGGAGCTCTGACATACAGCAAAGGAATTTGTTATTTTGCGTCTGTACAGTTGCTTTTGAATGGCTTCCTATGCGGGTCAAATTGACCCGTGAACATAACAAACATATAAAAATTTCTGTATGTACATTTCACAACACATCAGCATGTTGAAACTTTGCATGCATGTTCATGACCCTAAATGAGAAAAAGTCACAAAATTTCAAGAAAAACAAAATGGGTTAAATAGTATTTCAGATAGATTGAAAAAAATAAAAGATAGCTAATTTTTACCATCTGTGGCTGACAAAATATTTTTCTGCATTGAAATATATTGGGGGAAAGAATTTTTTAGCTTCATAGAATAGTAAAAAAACTAAAGTAACAAAATCTAACCAATAAATGTTATTATTTTGGGTCTGTAGAGTTGCCTCAGAACATTAAAATAGGCGGGTCAAATTGACCCGGGAACAGTACGAACGTAACTATTCTTTTTTAATTCATCTCATAGAACACATCAGCATGTTGAAACTTTGCATGCATGTTCATGACCCTAAATGTGTCATGATCGGGGCTGTGGGTCTTCCCTCAGCCTCTCGAGGTCGCTGTTCCCCTTGCACTGCACTCCCCTGATTGTTCACGTCTGTCTTGTCATTTGCACTGATTACACTCACAGCTGTTCACACTCTGGACTATTGTATAAGAACTCTCACTTCTCACTTCTGTTCAGGTCTGCATTGTCTTTTGTCTATGTCTTCGTGTGTGTTCCTCTGTTCTGATCCTGTTTTTGATCCTAGTCGTGTTGTGCCGTGTTGGCCTTTTGGTTTATGTTTTATTTGTGTTTTGTTTAATTAAATTCCCTTCCCTGCATTTTGGACCCTGACCTCATTTCTCTGACCAACGTGACAGAATGCAGACCTCTAAGATGGGTCCAGCGGGGAGGAATTTTTTCGGGGAGGCGGCGTCCCCCCGTTTAGCGGCGGCGAGCGCCCGCTTGGGGGCGGCGACCACCCGCTCTGTTCCAGATAATGGCGTAGATGCAAAATTGAGGCATGGCGGCCGGGCCGCCGTTTTGAGTTTGAGACGCCTGTTCATGGGATGGACACCTGTAGGGGCCGAGGGCTGCGCAGATGTGCTCTGCTTTCTGGAGTGGGCGGAGACGCTTCAGCGGCAGGGCGGCGGGTATCCGCTTATCTCTGCTTCCTGACGCTGGGCGCGGGCGGTAATTTCCGCTATCTTCGTTTCCTGACGCTTTAGCGTGACCGGGCGCTCGTTCCCCGACGGGCGGGCGTACCGCTTCTGTTCCCCGACGCGCGGCGACCGCTTCCTCTTCTGTTCCCGACGCGGCGGGCGACCGGGGCTTATCTCCGTTCTGACGCGCATACCGGGCGCACTCGGTTTCCTGATGCGCGCGACCGGGCGCACCTGCTCTGACGCTGGAGGCGCCGCTGTTTGTTCCTGGACTGGCCTTACCTTGCCTCTGTTCTGACGCTGGGCGCGGTGACCGGGCTTGTTCCGACGCTAAGCGGTGGGACTGGGCTTCCGGATGCCAGCGGGCGAATCGCTTATCTTCAACGACGCTGGGCGGCGACTTCTGGCTTTGTTCACGCTGGGCGGCGACCGTTATCTCCTGTCCGGACGCGGCCCTCACCGTGCCTTCTGTTCCGGACGCGGCGGCGACCGCGCTCTCTGTTCCGGACGCGGCGGTGACCGCTCTCTCTGTTCCGGACGCGGCGGCGACCGCTATCTCCTGTCCGGACGCGGCGGCGACCGCGCTCTCTGTTCCGGACACGGCGGTGACCGCTTTCTCTGTTCCTGACGCGGCGGTGACCGCGCTCTCTGTTCCGGACGCGGCCCTCACCGTGCCTTCTGTTCCGGGCGCGGCGGTGGCCGCTCTCTCTGTTCCTGACACGGCGGTGGCTGCGCTGCACGGGCCTGGCCCGCCGTCCCTCCCCCTGAGTTGCCTTCCTCCGTACCTCCTCCCTCCAGACTTTGGGAACGTCTGGAAGCCGTTCCGTAGGGAGGGGGTACTGTCATGATCGGGGCTGTGGGGCTTCCCTCAGCCTCTCGAGGTCGCTGTTCCCCTTGCACTGCACTCCCCTGATTGTTCACGTCTGTCTTGTCATTTGCACTGATTACACTCACAGCTGTTCACACTCTGGACTATTGTATAAGAACTCTCACTTCTCACTCCTGTTCAGGTCTGCATTGTCTTTTGTCTATGTCTTCGTGTGTGTTCCTCTGTTCTGATCCTGTTTTTGATCCTAGTCGTGTTGTGCCGTGTTGGCCTTTTGGTTTATGTTTTATTTGTGTTTTGTTTAATTAAATTCCCTTCCCTGCATTTTGGACCCTGACCTCTTTTCTTAGTACATCCAACGTGACAAAATGAGAAAAAGTGACAAAATTTCAAGAAAAACAACATGGGTTTAATAGTATTTTAGATTGAAAAAGATATGGTAGCTAATTTTTTACCATCTTTGGCTGACAAAATATTGTTCTGTATTAAAATGAATGGGGGAAAACTAATATTTATAACTTAATTTGATAGTAAAAAACTAAAATAACAAAAAATAACCAAAAAATTTTTATTATTTTGGGTCTGTAGAGTTGCCTCAGAACATTAAAATAGGCGGGTCAAATTGACCCGGGAACAGTACGAACGTAACTATTTTTTTTTTTTTATTCATGTCAAAACACATCAGCATGTTGAAACTTTGCATGCATGTTCATGACCCTAAATGAGAAAAAGTGACAAAATTTCAAGAAAAACAACATGGGTTTAATAGTATTTTAGATAGACTGAAAAAGATATGGTTGCTATTTTTTTAACATCTTTGGCTGACAAAATATTGTTCTGTATTAAAATGAATGGGGGAAAACTAATATTTATAACTTAATTTGATAGTAAAAAACTAAAATAACAAAAAATAACAAAAAAATATTATTATTTTGGGTCCGTAGAGTTGCCTCAGAACATTAAAATAGGCGGGTCAAATTGACCCGGGAACAGTACGAACGTAAAAAAAAAATTTTTGGACATGTCAAAACACATCAGCGTGTTGAAACTTTGCATGCATGTTCATGACTTTAAATGAGGAAAAGTCACAAAACGTCAAGAAAAAAAACACAAGTTAACTGATATTTCCGACAGCTTGAAAATCAAAACGGGTCAAATTGACCCAGAACAGTACATGAGGGTTAAACAGAGTCCCCCAGTGGGAGGAAGTCAACTTCCTTTTGTTCTATTTACAAGGAATCTTTTCATCTTTGTTGTAGATTACTGGGGTAATTAAGAACTCACAGCCTTAACAGTTAGCACCTCAGCAAGCTGCCCCACGAGTTTGGTGTAGTGGGGAGGGTCTGCTTCAGAGTTGCAAGCAGACTGAGTAGGAGCTGATTTACACTGTTCATTTCTCTTAGATACTTTTTGTTTTTCCTACACTCTTTCATCCAGTGTCCAAGTTTACCACATTAAACTCTGTCCTTCTAGTATTGCATTTGTCCTCTTGTCTACACAAAGACTGTAAGTCAGGATAGCTTTCATCTGACTGTTGGTCGTTTGAGTCACTTTTGGTTGAGGCCTTGTTATGGCCCACCTTTTTAGTGAGACAGGACACTCGAGTGTGCAGCTGTTTGTTAATTTAGCAATACACTGAGCTTGTTCTTGTGCTAAGGATAAGGTACATTCTTTGTGGCAGCAGATAATGCCTTTAATGTTTTTCTTTCTGATACATGCTCCAAGTACCTTTTTGCATTCTTCAATTGACCATACTTTTTCTGGATCAATACCAAATTTCTTTGTCAAATCCAATCTGACTGACTCTGTTACTATTGAGTCCATGTGCTCTCCTAACAATGATTTGAACTCATTGTCTGTCCATAAAGGGGTAGCTAGTCCACCTTTTGTTGGAATCAAACTAGCATTCCTTCTCAACATTTTGTAATGTCTTTTTGACACAACAATGCAATTTTAACACCTCCCTGGCAAGCAGAGGATAAATTTGTTAACACAGAACAACTGTTGTTAACCTTCTCTGGCAAAGCAGAGGAAAACCTAGTTAATACACATTATCATGTATTCAGCCTTCTCTGGCAAAGCAGAGGATTCCTGAACATAAACTACTAGCACTTTACGCTAATCTTCTCTGCCTAAAAACAGAGGATAACAGATATTAGCACGTAATGCTAATCTTCTCTACCTGAATAGAGGATAACTAGTCTGTTAACCAAACCCTGCAGCTGTTTGTTAACAGTTCTCTGGCGGCGCAGAGGCTAACCACATGTACTGGCCTGTTTTTTTCTTAGAGACCAGGAGACATTTTGGATATCTTGAAGCAGAAGTTTCCCTTTATTCAGATACTCGCTGCGTAGCTCTGCAGTCATCAAAAGTCGTCTTCTGACAAAATCTCAGCACAGCAGAGTATATAGGTTTGAAGGAGGAGGAGTACATAGAAGTGGAATCAATCTAAACAAAGCATGCAAATGTGGATCAGGAAAACAGCTCAGTTAAAGATTTTCCCAGCCTTGATCTATTTAGCATACAAGTGTCATTCAAATGCATAGGTGCTTAAACAAAAGGCACAGTTGTACCTTGAGCTTAGAATTCACACTTAACTTGGGAAAACCTGCCAGATGTTCAGGAACTGCATAAAGACAAAAAGTTACTGTCTCAGGGCCTGGGCTGCTTGCTCTTAGACTGTCACAATATACATAACTTTTTCAGTTCATGTTGTTATATTGGAACCTATAACAAATATGCATAGGATCAGCATATTTTAAACAGATTCTTAAATTTGTAATCCCACACAATGCATTATAACGGCATTCTTAATGTATTATAATGCATGCATAATGCCTTATAAACAACATTATAATGTGTTGTATCATCTGATAAATAATCATAAAAGCAGTTAAAATGCATCATTATACTTACCTATTTGTGCTTATAATTATTAAGAGTGTGATGATTTATAACACAATGAACATCTTATCTCTACTTAAGCTATAATGGGTTATATATTCTATAGTTTCATGTTTTACTTTCTTGACATTGTTTACTTCAGATCTGCACAGTATCATACATCTTATGAGTGGTCTTTAACTGCTTAAAGTAAAGTGATGAAAACAAAGACTTCTTTTAAACATCTTAAAAGCTTTATAATGTGGTATTAATATTTATAAGTGGTCTTTGTAAAGTAAGTAAAGTGACAAAAATTAACTCTTCTTTTTAAACTGCCATAATGTATCATGAAGTGATTTATAAGGTTACATCAAAGTTATGTGGAAAAATAAATAATAATAATAATAATAATAATAATAATAATTAAAACTCCAAAATTAAAAGGTTTTACCATATACACACCATTTACCATATAAGACTTATAAACTGTTTGAGGTGCACAAAAATATGGTTCTTTATGGTCATGTATAAGGCGGCCACGAATGTGTGAGGGATGGTTCCTGGCAAGCCAGTATTCCCATTCAATGACCTTGAGGTGCTCTTTCAAAAGTTTAGTTGTTGTGTTGCCACGGTGGCGCCATATATCCATTTTGTACGTCTTCCATGAACGTTCTAAATGTTGTCTATGGGCTCTGGTTACTGGATCGAAAGAGCGAAATTCCTCTTGTGGCACACTGTGTGATGGTCATAGCCTGCCTGTGTCAGAGCCCTGCAATAAGCTCACCATTCATCGGTAACTATGCTGGAGCCTCTCCGGACATGCTTCGTAACTGTTGGCAAGAGATCATTCTTTGACCGTCTTCTTACCACTTTAAGAATGGGCTTTCTTCTTTCCTGCTCAACTTCTAGTATGCCTACAACCCATTTTCTGTTGCGTCGCCAAGCAGCACCAAATCTGCCACGGCTGTACTGTAAAAAATGGTAGAAATCAGTACTACACAGTTTTATCACACATACATCTTATATTCATTGTTGAATAAGATCATGCTGTATATTGTTTAACACACTGTCCAGATGTACAACTGTACAAGTGTTGCAACCTAAATCTTCTAAATATTCTTGCAAGTTGCCACTACAGCAGACTTACTGATGTCTGGTGAATTTGCAGTACCTTTCGCTTATGTGAAAATTTGCTCTCATCTATGAGGACAAAGCAGTGACCACCTCCAAGCTTCATTTGTCCTAGGTGCCGAAGTTTCTTAACTGCCCGTATACAGACCTTAGTGAAAAACATAAATGTTACGTGTCTGTTTCAGGTAGGCTATCCCAGAATGCACTGTGAACAAAACTTTTTAAACAGTATGGTGGACAGAAAACATTTACGGAAATGTTCTATTCTTTGTATAATTATAATTTATTCCATGGCAAAAGGAGTCAGTGATTTTGAGCTGGACATAAATTGACATGATCTAGCAACATGCACACAGTATGTAAACAATCAAATAAGGGCAGTTACTGACATACAGGTTCCCCTTCAGGAACTCTAGCTGCGTCCGAAAATGCTAGGGGAATGCCTTTGGCGGAACCATACTCTGAACACGTGTAATCTGACCAATCGAAGGGCGAAACGTAACGAGCGGATGACGTCATCGACCAGGAAGCATAAAAGCACGTGCGACGGAGCCGGTGTCAGCTTCTGTCTTTCAGCGGAGTGCTCTATGTGTGTCTTGTCACCCTGTTTTTTCGTGCAAGTTTTAGCACAACTTTTATTTGAGGGTGATGTCTAAAAGCAAGTGCAGAAGTTGAGTGTCGCTGAGATCAGCGGCACTCTAAGCCGGGGTCTTCCAAGGCAAGGCCCGACCTGTGGGTCGTGCTTCAGTCATGAGGTTGAAGTTCAAAATGCTTACTGTCAAGCAAGTAGTGTCACAAATCAGGTCCGAGAACTGGTTTGTGACGATAGATCTGAAAGATGCGTACTTCCATGTCTCCATCCTTCCTCAGCACAGGAAGTTCCTGAGGTTTCCTTTCAGGGGCGAAGCATACCAGTATCGGGTTCTTCCCTTCGGTCTAGCACTCTCACCCCGTACGTTTACGAAGTGTGTGGATGCTGCCCTGGTCCCTCTTCGTCTCTAGGGCATCCGCATACTCAACTACATCGACGACTGGCTGATCCTAGCAGAGTCAGAGAGTTTAGCGGCTCGACATCAAGATGTCATTCTTGCTCACATGAAAGCATTGGGGTTAAGACTAAATGCCAAGAAAAATGTCCTTTCTCCACTTCAGAGAACCACTTATCTAGGCGTGGTGTGGGATTCGACCACGATGCAGGCACGTCTGTCCCCTACTCGGATCGAGTCGATCCTCGCCGCAGTCGCGAGAGTCAAAGAAGGCCGGTCACTCACTGTAAAACAGTTTCAACAACTGCTGGGTCTGATGGCAGCTGCGTCCAACGTGATACCTTTTGGCCTGCTGTACATGAGACCCCTACAGTGGTGGCTCAAAACCAAGGGGTTCTCCCCGAGGGGAAACCCGCTTCGCATGATCAAGGTCACGCGGCGGTCCCTACGTGCCTTAGACATGTGGAGGAAACCTTGGTTTCTAAATCAGGGCCCGGTACTGGGAGCTCCTTGTCGCCGCGTCACGCTAGTGACAGATGCATCCCTCACCGGCTGGGGGATGGTCATGAGTGGTCGTCCTGCCCAAGGTCTGTGGAGTGGTCGCCATCTCAGCTGGCACATCAACTGTCTCGAGATGCTGGCCGTATTTCGAGCTCTGAAGTACTTTCTCCCAGACCTGAGAGATCGGCATGTGTTGGTGCGCACCGACAACACAGCAGTGGTCTACTACATCAAACACCAGGGAGGTCTGCGTTTGCGCCCCTTATACAAGCTGGCGCACCAGATCCTTGTGTGGTCCCAGGACAAACTCCTCTCTCTGCGAGCAGTTCACGTCCCTGGGCATCTGAATGTGGGAGCAGATGTCCTGTCGAGGCACGGGCCGAGGCCCGGGAATGGAAGCTTCACCCCGAGGTGGTGAAGCAGATTTGGAAAGTGTTCGGTCCAGCTCAAGTGGATCTTTTTGCCAAGAGGGAGAATGCTCAATGTCCCCTCTGGTACTCTCTAGTTCATCCAGCTCCCCTGGGGCTGGATGCCATGGTGCAGATGTGGCCGAGGCTACGTCTGTATGCTTTTCCCCCGATTGCTCTGCTCCCAGGAGTTCTGGAGAGAGTCCGCCGGGACGGGGTCAGTCTTCTGTTAGTAGCCCCGTACTGTCCGGGCCGAGTATGGTTCTCGGACCTGATTTCTCTCCTCGACGGCTCTCCATGGGAGATTCCCGTCAGGAGGGATCTCCTCTCACAGGTGGGGGGTACCATCCTGCACCCCCGCCAGAAGCTGTGGAAGCTGTGGGTGTGGCCCCTGAGGGGGCACAGCTCGTAGCTTCCGGTCTCTCAACCGAGGTTGTTGAGACCATTCTCCAGTCCAGAGCTCCCTCTATGAGGAAACTGTATGCCCTGAAGTGGAAGTTTTTCACTTCATGGTGTGGAGAACACCAGCAAGACCCAGTTAACTGCCCAGTTGGTACAGTACTGGAGTTCTTGCAGGCCCGCTTCTCCACAGGGTTATCCCACTCCACCCTGAAGGTCTACGTGGCGGCAATCTCAGCCTACCACGCCCCTCTTGGTGGCCTGTCAGTGGGCAAAGACCCCCTGGTTACACATTTCCTCCGCGGTGTGCTGAGGCTGAGGCCTCCAGTACGACCTCATGTCCCCACGTGGGACCTGGCTGTGGTGCTTGAGGCCCTCTGTAGGCCGCCATTTGAGCCTATAGAGGAGATTTCGATTCGGTTTCCCACCATTAAAACCGCTCTGCTGCTAGCATTAACTTCCCTCAAGCGGGTTGGGGACCTACAGCCCCTTTCGGTGGCTCCTTCTCATTTGGACTTTGCTCCTGGTATGACCAAAGCCTTCCTTTACCCTAGAGCAGGGTATGTTCCTAAGGTCCCTACTGCTACACCACAGCCGGTTGTACTTCAGGCTTTCTGTCCTCCTCCCTTTCGGGAGCCTGACCAGCAGAAGCATAATTGTATGTGTCCAGTACATGCACTAGACACCTATGTCCACAGAGCTACCCTGTGGCATACAAGTTCTTAACTGCCCGTATACAAGTTCTCCCACTTAAAAAGATGAGAGAGGCCTGATATTTCCATCATAGGTATACTTCAACTATGAGAGACAAAATGAGAAAAAAAAAAATCCAGAAAATCACATTGTCTGATTTTTAAAGAATTTATTTGCAACTTATGGTGGAAAATAAGTATTTGGTCAATAACAAAAGTTCATCTCAATACTTTGTTATGTACCCTTTGTTGGCAATGACAGAGGTCAAACATTTTCTGTAAGTCTTCACAAGGTTTTCACACACTGTTGCTGGTATTTTGGCCCATTCCTCCATGCAGATCTCCTCTAGAGCAGTGATGTTTTGGGGCTGTCGCTGGGCAACACGGACTTTCAACTCCCTCCAAAGATTTTCTATGGGGTTGAGATCTGGAGACTGGCTAGGCCACTCCAGGACCTTGAAATGCTTCTTACGAAGCCACTCCTTCGTTACCAGGGCGGTGTGTTTGGGATCATTGTCATGCTGAAAGACCCGGCCACGTTTCATTTTCAATGCCCTTGCTGATGGAAGGAGGTTTTTACTCAAAATCTGACGATACATGGCCCCATTCATTCTTTCCTTTACACGGATCAGTCGTCCTGGTCCCTTTGCAGAAAAACAGCCCCAAAGCATGATGTTTCCACCCCCATGCTTCACAGTAGGTATGGTGTTCTTTGGATACAACTCAGCATTCTTTCTCCTCCAAACACGACGAGTAGAGTTTTTACCAAAAAGTTCTATTTTGGTTTCATCTGACCATATGACATTCTCCCAATCCTCTTCTGGATCATCCAAATGCTCTCTAGCAAACTTCAGACGGGCCTGGACATGTACTGGCTTAACCCTCTGGGGTCTGAGGTGACTTTGGGGCCCTTTAGATGTTTTGACATGCCCTGACATTTGTGCTTATTTCAGCTACTTATACCACGGGCCAACATATATTTTTTTTGTAATCAGCACAAACGGTGCTACAATAATATGTGAGCAAGATGGATGTACATGTTTGCATTTTTTAGAAAAAAAACATTATGCGTGGTTAGTAAGTTTTGGGAAAATAAAAGTAGCTGCAACAAGGCCATAAAACTCATAGGAATAGTCCTGAACAAGGCTTTTGAGTAATCACTCTTGTAGGCTAGAATATTTACTTCAAAATAATGTGAAAATGTTCGTGCTTACTCTTTCACAGAAAACAATATATTGATGTAAATTTTCTAAGACATGTTTTGTGATAGAAAGCCGTATGCGAGGGAGGAATAACGGCCATGAATATTTAGTGATTCACACCTGAGAGACAAAAGGCCGTCCCCTAATGGCCCATCAGTGTGACCATACCTGATATTGAAGTGTTTGCTGCTTCTTTCCATGGATTCAAGATTAAAAAAAAATAGTCACAGAGCTTATTTTACCATAGAAAATGAGTGAAGAATAGCATCTGATGTTGGTACAGCACTCTCAGAAGAAAAGTAAAATCAGCAGTAAAAATCAGCAAGATTCATCTGTGGTACAGGTATCAGATCACTAAAAAACAAAAACTAAAAACATCTCTGAGCATGTTAATATCAGAAGAACCTGTATATAATGATCTTGTAGTCACAGATTCACGCCTACTTTGTACTATGTAAAAAGAACATTATATATCTGAGAAACAAATTATTGTTTAGCACCTAACTCTATTTGGGAACAAAGTATTAATAATAAACATGACCTTGGTGAAAAAACCAGCATATGCTGGTAGGTATGTTTTGATGCTGGAATGCTGGTTAGGTAGCTTTTGATGCTGGTTTAAGCTGGTCCTTTGCTGGTTTATGCTGGTCCTTAGCTGGTTTAAGCATTCCAGCATCAAAACATACCTACCAGCATATGCTGGTTTTTTCACCAGGGGATCTAGACATTTTTAGACTCATAGCATTCGTCATGTTACAGTGTACACTCATATTACTTTTATATTGTATTTTGTTTTATATTATATAGAACATAAAAACTTAATCGCGTCGTAAGAAATTTAGATATAATGAACTACCTATCATGTTCAAACTTATGTCAAAATAACGGATTAACTAATGCAAAAAGACGCATTACTTACTCATCAGACTGATCTCTTCCTCTTCCAGCCGCGCATCGCGTTGTGTTCTTCATCTGAGGTGAATTCTGTATGATTCCTCTCAGCGCGTCTTCTTTTTTCTGAAGGTAAATTCTGCCATTCCTCTCAGCACGTCTTCTTCCAGAAACGAACAGTAGCCGAGATAAACTTGAATTGTCAAGCTTTGTTTACGATGATGTGGGCGCTAACACGCGGCACATCTCACGTGGCTATTTATCATATCAAAAGCAAAAGCAGCTCGTGGGCGTGATCGCATTAAAAATAATTAGCTCTGAGGGAAAAAACTATGCATCACATTGGTTTCACACGGATTACTTTTGCACAGAATATTTGTTTTTGATGAGACTTGATTTATTTAAAAGTAGAGATATCAAGCTTTCTATAGATATACCTCTCCTGTCTGTGTGTCGAGTATTCACTGAGTTTAGGTTCATTTTATTGACGCGTTTCTTAAAACCGTTCGCGGAGACGGTGACGGCTGAGAAAGCACCCTGTATATTTTCTTTAATTTAAAGAAGCACACAGTTCAGTTTTTATCATGAGTGTGCACAAATAAAAGTATACACTTAATGGTTTCTAATGATGTATAACACTTATTTGTGTGACCAAAATCGACAGAGTATTTTTAGTGTCTTTCGCACTGATCTTAAAAAACGTGAGCTGATCACGCCGGCGTGACCGTTGACCCCAGGGAGTTAAGCAGGGGGACACGTCTGGCACTGCAGGATTTAAGTCCCTGGTGGCGTAGTGTGTTACTGATGGTAGCCTTTGTTACTTTGGTCCCAGTTTTCTGCAGGTCATTCACTAGGTCCCCCTGTGTGGTTCTGGGATTTTTGCTCACTGTTCTTGTGATCATTTTGACCCCACGGGGTGAGATCTTGCGTGGAGCCCCAGATCGAGGGAGATTATCAGTGGTCTTGTATGTCTTCCATTTTCTAATAATTGCTCCCACAGTTGATTTCTTCACACCAAGCTGCTTACCTATTGCAGATTCAGTCTTCCCAGCCTGGTGCAGGTCTACAATTTTGTTTCTGGTGTCCTTTGACAGCTCTCTGGTCTTGGCCATAGTGGAGTTTGGAGTGTGACTGTTTTAGGTTGTGGACAGGTGTCTTTTATACTGATAACGAGTTCAAACAGGTGCCATTAATACAGGTAACGAGTGGAGGACAGAGGAGCCTCTTACAGAAGAAGTTACAGGTCTGTGAGAGCCAGAAATCTTGTTTGTTTGTAGGTGACCAAATACTTATTTTCCACCATAATTTGCAAATAAATTCTTTAAAAATCAGACAATGTTATTTTCTGGATTTTTTTTCTCATTTTGTCTCTCATAGTTGAGGTATACCTATGATGAAAATTACAGGCCTCTCTCATCTTTTTAAGTGGGAGAACTTGCACAATTGGTGGCTGACTAAATACTTTTTTGCCCCACTGTAAGTCGGACCAGTTGTTTGTGTTACGGTCCCCCTAAGAAGGGTCATCTAGCTACGAAACAGACCCTGAGTAGATGGATTGTGGATGCCATTTCTACAGCTTACGAGTCCTCTGACCTCCCCTCCCCGCTGGGGGTCAAGGCCCACTCTACCCGTGCCATGGCTGCCTCCAAAGCACTTATGTTAGGTGTTCCGATTCAGGACATCTGTAATGCTGCGGGATGGTCCACGCCCCTCACCTTTGTAGGTTCTATAACCTAGATGTCCGAGCCACTCCTGGCTCTTCTGTCCTTTTGCCCTAGGGACTTGGAAGTCTGGTGGCGTTGGCATCTCGTTCCCCTAGCGTTTTCGGACGCAACTCGAGTTCCTGAAGGGGAACGTCCCAGGTTACGTAGGTAACCCTGGTTCCCCGAGGGAACGAGACTGCGTCTCGATCCATCCTTCCGGCATCCCTGCTGAGCGCTCGCTTCATTCCCCGAAGCTGACGCCGGCTCTGTCGCACGTGCTTTTATGCTTCCTGGTCGATGACGTCATCCGCCTGTGACGTTCCGCCCTTCGATTGGTCAGATTACACATGTGTTCAGAGCGTGGTTCCGCCAAAGGCGTTCCCCTAGCGTTTTCGGATGCAGCATCTCGTTCCCTCAGGAAACCAGGGTCACATACGTAACCTGGGACGTTATATTTGAAAAAGCATATTGCCATATTAGTTTTGCTGTTTTCAGTTCAGTATATAAATAGTGCTATTATTTATCTGGGTCATATGTTTTCATATCTGATAAGATTTTAATGTCATGAAAGTGTATATTATATTTTATTTCTTAAGTGATATACTTTTATGATTTAAACTTGTTTTAATGAAAACAAAAAAAGAGTGGACCTTTAATAATGAATGGCGCAACGCATCAAAAGACAATAGAACCCATTATAATCAGTGATATTGTCTATACTGGATGCAGCGTGATTGATGTGACACAACAAATTCCTGATTGTAAACGGATTCCCTGTTCTATTTCCATGTGTAGACAGTTTTTATCTGTTGCGGTGCGGCATGATGCAATGCGTCAACGATCGCGTCTGGTAGGTAGGTGAAAGCAGTGCAGCTCACTAGGTTTTTTGATAGACCCTACTTTCTATTTAAAGCCTTCACAAACCTAGGCATTTGTGGCAAACTAGCAGTTGATTTGAAATCTTATCATGACAGGTTGCAAGGAAGCCTACTTTCTGCAAAGACAAGCCGAAAAATTGTATGGTAATCTAATACAAGAGAACTTAAACTACTCCCGTCTATTGTCACAGAGATTAATAATGCATCACTGTGAAGGTCTGCTTTTATTTGTGTACACTCACAATGAAAACAAAACATTGTGTTTTTATAAAATAAAGAAAACAAATTTAATGTCGCCTTATACAGTTCAGTTTCTTTTCTGTGAACAAATTAAGCATGTCACAAAAATTAACTGAAACTTAGCATATGCTACTAACGTTGCTTTTTTTTTCATCTCATTTATCTGTTAACTAAATCAAAAATATGTATATACTGAAGGTTTTAGATATAACCTTTTAATTTAATATGTAGTCTTTTTATCTAGGTGGAAAAAAAGTAATTTGTACTACTGTCTCCTAAAAATAAATGAAAAGAAACCTAGCATAGTGGATAATAATTTTACCTTTGCGATAACTTTTTTTTTTTTTTTTACATTAGATGACACTTTAAAAATACATAAATATTAGTAAGAATTAAATCTTACATTCTGTAAAAGTTTATCCAGGAGGTTTCACCAAGCAGGGGGCTAACATACCCCAGTGAGGCCCATCTTACCCCTCTTTTCCCTCTTTTAATATTTGATATTTTGTGCTATAACAACTAAATAACCAAATGTTTCTATTTATTTCTAGTATTAACATGTTGGCATCATAATCCTGCACATGCTAAAGTAATATCAATGTTACAATTCACAAACAAATTCACACTGTTCTTAAGGGGGGCCTCTTCCCCCATGTTACCCACATTGCTCGTTTTTTGTTAGTCTCTGAGTATACAATAAGTATGTACTAATCCGATTTTTGATTTTACAGTTTTGCAATCTGCAGAAAGTTACATACCTGTAGATTAATTCTACGTGGTTCTGCAATGATCTGCGTGATTGGTAGAAAACTGTATTCTTACGAACTGTCGTTGTAACCCCTCGGTGGCAACAATGTCTGCAAATCCTGGTGAAAAACAAAATCATACTAACAAAGGTTTTCCTCATATCCAAAAAGTACAAGTCTGCATACGTATTCTAGCAATTTGAGAAAAAAAAAGTAACTTACCAACTTACCATCTCGACGTGACTGTTTCCCCTTCAGGAACTCAAGCTGCGTCCGGAGACGCTTTGGGAACGCCCTTGGCGGAACCACGCTCTGAATGAATGTGTAATCTAACCAATGAGAAAGCGGGACGTCACGGCCGGGTGACGTCATCGACCAGGAAGCATAAAAGCACGTGCGAAGCCGGCCAGCGTCAGCTTCTGTCTTTCAGCGGAGCGCTCTGTGTTTGTGTATGTTATCCTCCTTTTTTGTGCAAGTTAGCACAGCTTTTCTTTTGAGGATATGTCTAAAAAGTTAGTTAAGAGTGGCGAGAGCGGGCCGCGTTTCACGCTGTGTGTTCCCCCTTGTAAAAGATACATCACAAGCGGGGATACACACAGCATGTGCGTGGTCTGCTTGGGAGCGGAGCATGCTATGTCAGCCCTTGAGAGGACTGACTGCCCCCATTGTGGAGCACTTCCTTTGCGGGTGCTCCGCTCCCGGAAGGCTCTCTTTGAGGAGGGAGCCTTCACCAGCGTTCCCCAAGGTGTTGGTACTGCATTCTTGGGGTTCGCAACTGAACCTGTTGGAGGGAATGGAGACGGGTGACCCCCTATCTCCTTCCTTACCCGGCAGGTCCGATGCCCGTTCCGAGGGTTCGGAAGCCCGCACTGCGGCTACTTCCCCCCAAGGAGCGGGCTCTTCTCTTCTCCTGTCTTCCTCCTCTGAGGTTGACTTGGAGAGTGCGATTGAGGAGCCACTCCCCCAATCACCGCAGTACGAGGAGTTATTGGAGGTGGTTACTCGTGCGGTAGACAAAGATCGACTGGCCCGCCGAGGTAAAAGCTGCTCCGCAGAGAAGTAAGCTTGATGAACGGTTTCTGCGGAGTAAGCCTCCACCTCCAATGAGGAGCCTTCCATTCTTCCCCGATCTCCATGCAGAGATCTCGAGATCGTGGGAAAGACCTTTTTCGGCTCGCTTATTCGCCCCCGCCTCAGACTATTATGGGAATGCGGTTGGGCTCGATGAGCGAGCCTATAAGGCGATGCCCCGTGTGGAACAGCGAGTTATCTGTCACCTAGCGGGGCATCGTCCTTGAAGGCTCCCACCTTACCCTCCAAGCCGTTGAGAACTACATCATCGCTTGTGGGTAAGGGGTACACGGCAGCAGGTCAAGCTGGAGCTTGCTTATACACGATGTCAGTGCTCCAAGCATATCAAGCTGACCTGCTGAAGGGGCTAGCTGAGGGTGAGAAAGTAGATCTGGAGGAACTGCAAAGAACTGCAGATTTAGCTCTCCGTGCCACCAAGGAGACCGCCCGGGCAGTAGGGCGGTCTATGGCAGCCATGGTGGCGGCGGAGAGGCATCTGTGGTTGACCCTGTCCGACATGAAAGAGAAGGACAGGGTCTTCCTTCTGGACGCCCCGCTTCAGCCTTCTGGCCTGTTTGGTGACGCAGTAGATTCTGTCGTCAGCAGGTACCAGGAGGCTCGCAAGCAGGCGGCGGCGTTCCAGAAGTTCCTCCCTCGCCGCTCTCTAGCCTCGACGGCTGCTGGGCGTGAGCAGCCGTCCCTGTGTACCAGCTCCTCGTACCGCCAAGTACAAAAACTGAGTGTCGCGACTCGCGCTCCCCCGTCCAGGGACCGAGACCCGCGGCACTCTAGGCCGGGGTCCTCCAAGGCGAGGCCCGACCTGTGGGTCGTGCTTCAGTCTCGGAGGGCCCCGGCCCCAAAGCGGTCTTGACGCCAGACCAGGACCGCCGAGGGCAGCCCCTACCGGGGAAGAGCGGGTCACACCGCATTACACGGTGTCCGTTTCTCCTCGGTGCCCTCGGGAGGTCAGTTTGCTGTCCCTGCCAATGTTACAGGGCACAACGGCCTCCGACGAGCTTTTCCCCCAGATTTCTCCGCCCGGGATCGTAGCGGAACCGGGGTGCTCGTCACGCCCTCGGGGGTCTCTACAACAGTTAGCTCGGCTCTCCATGGGAGATTCCCGTAAGGAGGGATCTCCTCTCACAGGCGGGGGGCACCATCCTTCACCCCTGCCCAGAGCTGTGGAAGCTGTGGGTGTGGCCCCTGAGGGGGCGCAACTCATAGATTCCGGTCTCTCAACTGAGGTTGTGGAGACCATCCTCCAATCCAGAGCTCCCTCTACGAGGAAACTATACGCCCTGAAGTGGAAGCTTTTCACTTCATGGTGTGGAGAACGCCAGCAAGACCCAGCTAACTGCCCGGTTGGTACAGTACTGGAGTTTCTGCAGGCCCGTTTCTCCACAGGGTTAGCCCACTCTACCCTGAAGGTCTACGTGGCGGCGATCTCAGCCTACCACGCCCCTCTTGGTGGTATCCCAGTGGGTAAGAACCCCCTGGTTATACGTTTCCTCCGCGGTGTGCTGAGGTTGAGGCCTCCGACACGACCCCGTGTCCCTACCTGGGATCTGGCTGTGGTGCTTGAGGCTCTTTGTAAGCCTCCATTCGAGCCTTTAGAAGAAATTCCGGTTTGATTTCTCACTATTAAGACTGTGCTATTGCTAGCTCTTACTTCCCTTAAGCGGGTTGGGGACCTGCAGGCCCTTTCGGTGGCCCCTTCTCATTTAGAGTTTTCTCCCGGCATGATCAAAGCCTTCCTTTACCCCAGGCCGGGGTATGTTCCTAAGGTCCCCACCAACACACCACAGCCGGTTGTGCTCCAGGCCTTTTGTCCTCCTCCCTTTCGGGAGCCCGACCAGCAGAAGCTAAACTGTATGTGTCCTGTACGTGCTTTAGATGCCTATGTCCACAGAGCTGCCCTGTGGCGTAAATCTGAACAACTGTTCGTCTGCTATGGCCCCCCTAAGAAGGGGTATCCTGCTTCAAAAGAAACTTTGAGTAGATGGATTGTAGATGCTATATCTACGGCTTACGAGTCCTCTGACCTCCCCTCACCTCTGGGGGTCAAGGCTCACTCAACGCACTATTGGTGCCTCTAAGGCTTTCTTGGCAGGTGTCCCAATCCAGGACATCTGCAATGCTGCGGGATGGTCCACGCCCCTCACCTTTGTAAGGTTTTACAACCTTGATGTCCGAGCCACTCCCGGCTCTTCTGTTCTCCTGCCCTAGCTCTTCCACTAGGCAAGGATTTGGAAGTCTGGGGGCGTGGGCATCTCGTTCCCAAACCGTCTCCGGACGCAGCTTGAGTTCCTGAAGGGGAACGTCCCGGTTACGTATGTAACCTTGGTTCCCCGAGGGAACGAGACGCTGCGTCTCGGTCCATCCTTCCGGCATCCCTGCCGAGCGCTCACTTCATCCACGAAGCTGACGCCGGCCGGCTTCGCACGTGCTTTTATGCTTCTTGGTCGATGACGTCACCCGCCCGTGACGTCCCGCTTTCTCATTGGTTAGATTACACATTCATTCAGAGCGTGGTTCCGCCAAGGGCGTTCCCAAAGCTTCTCCGGATGCAGCGTCTCGTTCCCTCGGGGAACCAAGGTTACATACGTAACCGGGACGTTTTCAAGTTTCATTCTCCGGTGTAAAAGACCCTTCTTCTGCATCCACAACACAATCTTTCATCTGTGCGAAAGGGCATTAGGTTTTCGAATTAAACGCAAAACTTCCTGCACTAATCTGGACATTTTAATTAATCCACAAACTATGGGTGCGAACTCACTCCAAATCCATTCAAAAAGAATCGGCTCTCCGTTTCGGAATCATAAGACCACTCCAAAAGATGATGGTAATTATTTCTACTGGCATACATGACATGACATGATTTTTTTTCCACACTATCAATAATTAATACTGGAAGTAAATACACTATAAACTTTGCGTCTTGTTCTGTTTTAAGACTCAAGAAAATTAAACCTGAATCGACTCTTTGAAAGCATGATGGAATCGGAGTCAATTTGGAATCGAACACTCCTAAACCCGGGAAGAATTACGCATGTGCGTCAAAATCTACGCGCGCAGCAGCGCTGTATTTCCAGCTGGTAACCGTCCTATTCTATGAGACGAATCTGGACATTCATCAAACATTGTGACTAATTAAGTGAGTTTTTTTGAACACAATAGTATTGTAGATAAGCACCCTAATGACACAAGTAAACGTTAAATGTTAGCAATAACGTATTTGTAGAGATTACTTACTAGGCCTGTTCCACATATAAGGTAGGGTAATTCAGATAATGTTAGTAAAATAGCTTTCAAGTTTTTATCCATATACATTTAGGCGTGGATATGTAAGTTTTTAACATTTCGAATTGATTTTAGGACAGATATGAGCCAAAGGCGGGAGCGCAAAGCTAACGTTACTAACGTTAATTCCCCTGACAACATCATGGGTGATGATTCAACATCAACAAAAAACGGTGAGCAGATTTGTTACTACCAATTAAGTATTCCAGCCTGACTGTACAAGCAATAGTCAAGTCACCTTTATTTATATACCGCCTTTAACAATACAGAATTGTGACAAGGCGGCTGTACAGTATTAAATAGGAAACAGTACATCAACAATGCCAAAGGCAACAGTAAACACTCACATTTTAGGTAAAGGTAGTTAATCAAAAATAATAAAATAAAATGCAATATTGTGTTAAGAGAAATTGTCCCCAACTAAGCAAGCCAGAGGCGACAGCGGCAAGGAACCAAAACTCATGTGACAAATGGAGAAAAAAACCTTGGGAGAAACCATGCTCAGTCGGGGGGCCAGTTCTCCTCTGGCCAAAAGTTCCCGTGGTCTTGTGCCGACAGCGGTCTAGGTGATGTGGTCTTCACTGTGGATCCGTCTCTGGGGCTCATCAAGTTGATGTGGACTTTAAAATCTATACAATGTTTAATAGGGAGCCAGTGCAGTGTAGACAGAACCGGGCTAATATGATCATATTTTTTGGTTCTAGTAAGAACTCTAGCTGCTGCATTTTGGACCAGCTGGAGTTTGTTTATTAAGCGAGCAGAACAACCACCCAATAAAGCATTACAGTAATCTAACCGTGAGGTCATAAATGCATGAATTAATGTTTCAGCATTTGACATTGAGAGCATAGGTCGTAGTTTAGATATATTTTTGAGATGGAAAAATGCAGTTTTGCAAATGCTAGAGATGTGGTTTTCAAAGGAAAGATTACCATCAAATAGCACACCTAGGTTCCTAACTGATGACGAAGAATTGACAGAACAGCCATCAAGTATTAGACAGTGTTGTAGGTTATTACACGCTGAGGTTTTAGGCCCAATAATTAACACCTCTGTTTTTTCAGAATTTAGCAGTAAGAAATTACTTGTCATCCAATTTTTTAACT
Source organism: Labeo catla (assembly GCA_012976165.1). NCBI lineage: Eukaryota > Metazoa > Chordata > Actinopteri > Cypriniformes > Cyprinidae > Labeo > Labeo catla. The sequence goes on along the minus strand of VONZ01001634.1, from coordinate 72,308 downwards.
CAACTACACAATCCATTAGTTTTTCAAATTGGTACGTTTCGCCTGGCCGCGAAGAAATATAGAGCTGGGTATCATCAGCATAGCAGTGAAAGCTAACACCATATTTCCTGATGATATCACCCAAGGGTAACATGTAAAGCGTAAAGAGTAATGGCCCTAGTACTGAGCCTTGCGGTACTCCATACTGCACTTGTGATCGATATGATACCTCTTCATTTACTGCCACGAATTGATGGCGGTCAGATAGATACGATTTGAACCATGCCAATGCACTACCACTAATGCCAACATAATTCTCAAGTCTATTCAAGAGAATGTTGTGATCAACAGTATCAAATGCAGCACTAAGATCCAATAGCACTAACAGAGAGATACAACCACGATCGGATGACAAGAGTAGATCATTTGTAACTCTAATAAGAGCAGTCTCAGTACTATGGTACGGTCTAAAACCTGACTGAAAATCCTCACAGATATCATATTTCTGTAGGAAGGAAGATAATTGTGAGGATACAACGTTTTCTAATATCTTTGATAGAAATGGGAGATTCGAGATAGGTCTGTAATTAGTTAATTTGTTGGGGTCAAGTTGTGGTTTTTTAATTAGAGGCTTAATAACAGCCAGTTTGAAGGTTTTGGGGACATATCCTAATGACAGTGATGAATTAATAATATTTAGCAGAGGATCTATGAGATCTGGAAGCAAGTCTTTTAGTAGCCTAGATGGAATAGGGTCTAGCATACAAGTTGTTGATTTAGATGATTTAACAAGTTTATACAATTCTTCCTGACCTATAGTAGAGAATGAGTTGAATTGTTCCCCAGGAGATCTATAGCGCACTATCTGATGCGACACTGTAATTGACGGCTGCATAGTGACAATTTTGTCTCTAATTGTATCGATCTTAGAAGTAAAGTAGTTCATGAAGTCATTACTGCTATGCTGATGGGCATAGTCAGTGGCTGTTGGTTCTTTATTTTTTGTTAACTTAGCCACTGTATTGAATAAATACCTAGGGTTATGTTTGTTTTCTTCTAAAAGAGTTGAAAAGTAATCAGATCTTGCAGATTTTAACGCTTTTCTATACAATAGGGTACATTCCCGCCAAGCAGTACGAAAAACCTCTAATTTTGTTTTCCTCCAGCTGCGCTCCATTTTCCAGGCTGCTGTCTTTAGGGCGCGAGTGTGCTCGTTATACCACGGGGTCGGACTATTTTCCTTAATCTTCCTTAGGCGCAGAGGAGCGACCGTATCTAGAGTCCTGGAAAAGAGAGAGTCAATAGTTTCTGTTACATCATCAAGTTTTTCTGAGCTATTGGACATGCTGAGGAATTCAGATAAGTCAGGAAGATTACTTAGAAAGCAATCTTTTGTAGTAGAAGTGATGGTTCTACCATACTTGTAATAAGGAGTTGAATTTACAGTTTTATTTATCTGGAGTATACACGAGACTAGATAATGATCAGAGATATCATCACTTTGCTGCAGAATCTCAACGGCATTGACATCAATTCCATGTGACAGTATTAAGTCTAGAGTATGATTTCGACAATGAGTGGGACCTGACACGTGTTGTCTAACTCCAATAGAATTTAAAATATCTGTAAATGCAGCTGCCAGTGCATCATTTTCAATATCAACATGGATGTTAAAGTCACCTACTATTAAGACCTTATCTGTAGCCAACACCAGCTCAGATATAAAATCAGCGAATTCTTTAAGAAAATCTGTATGGTGCCCTGGTGGCCTGTATACAGTAGCAAGTACAAACGTCATGGGGGATTTATCATTAACACTTGTTTCTCTGGATAATGTTATATGAAGCACCATTACTTCAAACGAGTTATACTTGAAATCCGCTCTCTGTGAAACACTAAAAATATTGCTATAAATTGTAGAAACACCTCCCCCTTTACCTTTTAGACGTGGCTCATGTTTATAACAGTAATCATGAGGGGTAGACTCGTTTAAGATAATGTAATCATCTGATTTTAGCCAGGTTTCTGTCAAACATAGCACATCTAGGTTATGATCAATGATCATATCATTTACAAAAAGCGCTTTTGTGGAGAGGGACCTGATATTCAAAAGCCCAAGTTTTATCATTTGTTTCTCTGTATTATGTAAATTTTTAATTTGTTGAACGTTGATTAGATTGTTACTCTTAAATTGGTTTGGACGTCTTTTGTATTGTCTAGCTCGGGGAACAGACACAGTCTCTATAGCATGATATCTAGATGTAAGGGTCTCTATGTGCTGAGAATTAACTGATTTCAATAGCACAATGAATGCAGTTTAAGGTTACTATAATATCAAAAATGTTATAATTGATATGGTAGATTACTGGATTACCTGGATTTTTTATTGATTTATTTTTTAACAAACACTTTTAAGGGATAATAATATTGAAATTAATTAACTAATTACTTATATTTCTTAATATATATATATATATATACAGTATATATATATTAAGAAATATAAGTAATATATATATATATATATATATATATATTTATATATATATATAAGTAGTATATATATATTTATTTATTTATTTATTTTTTACATTTTACATTTTACATTACTTAATATTTCATTGATGTAGGGCCGGTTGCAAAAAAAAAAAAAAACAAGACTGGTCATATTTTTTAAATTCAGTTACAGAAAAAATGTAAATTAGTCTAAGCTGAATCCAAAAAATAAGATTGATTACCCTTTGGTTAACTGCTAGTTGGACAAACTAGTAGTTAAGACACTTAAGTCTTAACATAGATGCTAAATTTATGCAACTGGCCCTTAATATCTGCATTCTGGAACTGATGTTTGGACAATCTAATTAAAGGGACAGAACTAACAGCTGTATGGTGTGTAACATTTTTGTCAATTTTTTAGATCCACCTGCTCCAACTTATACACATGAGGTTGCAACACTTAAAATACAGCTTCAAGCTGGGGGACCTGAGAGATGAAACCACTGGAATTCTTAAGAATGATAAACAGTTCCTTCAAGAGGAGCTGGTTAAGAAAGATAGCTTTATCAGGGAACTGATAAAGAAAAATAAAGAAAGGAAACCAGGTATACTTATTCTTTTTAATAGTGATTACTAGACATTAATCATGAACTGCTCTATCGGCTCTTATCTGCTTAATAAATACATGAACACAAAACATTGGGTCTCATTCACTAAGCATACGTGCACACAAATTTGTGCATGAAATGTTTGTATGAACGATTTTAAGAATATATCACGATTCAACTGTAACATGGGGAGTGAGACGAGAGGCGAGCGGATCCAAATGCAAGCTTTTATTCTTAAAACGAGACAGAGACATAGTGAAAACAGGCAGGGTCGAAACAATAACAAACAGGTATGTTGGGGCGAGGCACAAAGGTAGGCTGTGAGGCAGGCGTGGGTCGATCCGTGGCGAATGTAATCTGTGGGGGGAAAGGCGAGGGAATAATCCGTGAAACGAGCGAGAGTCCAGAAGGCAGGTGACGAGACAGACGAAACGAGATGGCCAGGTGAGAAAGCTAAACACAGGGAACTCAGGAACTTGGAAACTAGGGAACTTGGAAACTAGGGAACGACGCGAAACAACAATACAATAAACCACAATACTCCGTGAGTATCAGGGGGAAAGTCCGGGTTTATATAGAGCACCTGATTGGCCACAGGTGCTGACGCAGTCAGCGTGATGAATGACGGGATATGTAGTCCGGGGTGTAATGCAACAGTCTGTGTGAAGCGAGAGCGACATCTGGTGGTGAGTGGACCGAAGTTCACCGACCAGATTCATGACAAAGCCCCCCACCAAAGAGCGGCTTCCAGACGCTCCAACCCACCAACAGTCCAGGGGAGCGGTGGGGCAAGGGCGAGACAGGGCGAGGGATGGAGGACCAGGTCCTTGCGGAGGACCAGGTGACTGAGGCAGGACCGACAGGGCAGGAGCCCACCAGTGCGGAGCGGCCAAGGAGAAGGCGCTGGAGCCCTCCAGGGCGGAGCAGGAGGCGCAGAAGCCCTCCAGGGCAGAGCAGGAGGTGCAGGGGCCCTCCAGGGCGGAGAAGGAGGCGCAGCAGGAGGGGCCCACCAGGGCAGAGCAGGAGGCGCAGGGGCCCTCCAGGGCAGAGCAGGCACCCACGTCATGGACTGGGACCTGGGGAGAGCAGGGACAGAGGAAGCAGACAGAACAAGGAGAGAAGCAGGGAGTATATAGGTGAACACCGCCTCCTTAGGAGGTTCTACAGCAAATGCTGACACCTCTGGAGGCATTGGCACAGCTTCTCCAACAGGAGAGGCCTCTGGAGCTGACTCGTGGTCAGACGAGACCTCTGGGGCAGACTTGTGATCAGACGAGACCTCTGGAGCAGACTTGTGATCAGACGAGACCTCTGAAGCAGATTTGTGGACAGACGAGACCTCTGGAGCAGACTTGTGATCAGACGGGACCTCTGGAGCAGACTTGTGATCAGACGGGACCTCTGGAGCAGACTTGTGATCAGACGAGGCCTCTGGGGCAGACTTGTGAACCGACAGACCTCTGGAGCGTAGTGTGCAGCCCATATACTCAGAATAGTGACCGCCATCACACTGGCAGACATGACATGACGAGGCTCTGGGAGGTGGTACGAGACTTGACGTGATTCTGGACGATCAGACGTGACGTAACAAGACTCTGAATAGACAGAGGAGATGTGACGGGGCTCTGGGAGGTCAGACGAGACGTGAGGAGGCTCTGGACAGGCGGACGAGACATGACTTGGCTCTGAGCGGTCAGACGAGATGTGACTTGACTCTGGGTGGTCAGATTGGACGTGACTTGACTCTGGGTGGTCAGACGGGACGTGACTTGACTCTGGGCGGTCAGACGGGACGTAACTTGGTTCGTGGAGATCAACTGAGACTTGACTTGGCTCGTGGAGACCAGCTGTGGCTTGACCTGGCTTGTGAAGTTCAGTAGTGACTGGACTAGACTCATGGAGATCAGCAGTGGCTTGACTTGGCTCGTGAAGTCGCCACCATTATGTGAACGCACTCCGGCGCGGCCGTCATTTGACGAGCGGGTTGCACGGCCGGCGTTACCGCGATGTCGCGTTGCTCCTCCGCGACACCCACGGTCAACGATGAGCCCACAGTCAATAAAGCGAAGTCCATGAATGCAGCTAGCGATGAACGCAGACCCTCGCGTCTCAGCCTCACCTTTATAGGCTCATTAACCCCATCGCAGAAAATTTCAATTAATATACAGTCCGGGAGATCTGAATGATTTGAAATGGCTAGAAATTCGCTGATGTGTTGTTTGAGTGTACGTGGTCCTTGTTTAAGCCTGAAAAAAAGTCCGGGTTGTGTCCATACATGTACTGTGTCCGTGTGTAAAGCTGCTGGATCCTGTTGTGACGGAGTATTCCGTAACGTGGGGAGTGAGACGAGAGGTGAGCGGATCCAAATGGAAGCTTTTATTATTAGGACGAGACAGAGACATAGTGAAAACAGGCAGGGTCGAAACAATAACAAACAGGTATGTTGGGGCGAGGCACAAGAGTAGTCTGTGAGGCAGGCGTGGGTCGATCCGTGGCGAACGTAATCCGTGGGGGGCATGGCAAGGGAATAATCTGTGAAACGAGTGAGAGTCCAGAAGGCAGGCGGCGAGACAGACGAGACGAGATGGCCAGGCGAGAAAACACAGGGAACTCAGGAACTCGGGAACTAGGGAACTAGGGAACTCGGAAACTAGGGAACTCGGAAACTAGGGAACGACGCAAAACAACAATACAATAAACCACAACAATAACCACAATACTCCGTGAGTATCGGGGGAAAGTCCGGGGTTTATATAGAGCGCCTGATTGGCCACGGGTGCTGATGCAATCAGTGTGATGACTGATGGGATACGTAGTCCAGGGTGTAATGCAACAGTCTGTGTGAAGTGACAAGGCGAGAGTGACATCTGGTGGTGAGTGGACCAAAGTTCACCGACCAGATTCATGTCATCAACAAAACTTACTAAATTTGCGACAAAATATAGGAACAGCTGAAACCACATGTACACAAAAAAGCTTACTCTGTACAGCCTTATAATCATCTTAAGAAGTTATACTTAACACAACATTAAAGTATTAATACTTTAATAATACTTAATGAAGTATTAAAAGTACATTTAATAATAATAATAATAATAATAATAATTTGAAGTATTAAAAGTAAATTAATAATAATTTAATAAAATAATAATACTTACTAATAAATTGTAATATACAATCCATATATAAAATTATATAATTATATATAAATAAGTTATAAATAAGTTTGTCAAATAACACAAACTTATTTAATCTTAAATACATTTCATCATATAGGCTACATTTCATCATATACAGTGAAAGAGTAAGAAAAGCTGTGTTATGTTCAACTCAAGGTTTCTCAATAATGCGGGTATACGCTTATGTACAGCTATCTCATGAGAGGTCTGTAGTCTGGGTCCTGTGCGTACAAATACAAAATAATTCATGCAATTATTAGTGAATGAGACCCAATGATTTGAGTTAAAATTACTTAGAGTTCGAACAGTGGTTGGCTAAGCAGGGAAAAAGAATATACATGCATGGATGCAAATCTAAATGTAACAAGTAACCTGTATTATATTATGTAGGCTGAAAAGCATCAAAGAAATCTCCATGGATTGCCATCTCTAGTTCAGAGGAGGTCATTGATTCTGATGAGTCTTCAAGCCTTTCAGACTCCTCCCTTGAAGAGGTCAAGATGAAGAAGAGAAAACATAAGAACAAAAAATTTGCACTACCTGCAGCAGATGCTACTGAACACAACCGTGTACTCAGTAAGTTACATTGTGGATAAATTGCTGCTTTGGAATTATAAGGTTCTATCTGACATTTTTGTCAAAATTAAGTTATTCACATATTCTTATTCTGTAACAACTTATTAACATTATATAATGTTTTTTAAAGTTGTGTACATTTTGGGACTTAAAAAAATAAAAAGGTTCTATCTACAAAGGTCTGTGGAATGCAAAAACTTTAAAGCTCAATATCTCAAAACTGTTTAGAATGCAGAGAGAACTGTATAATTAAAATACTAGATAAAAGGCAGCGAAAGGACTGTTGAAGATGAAACTTATACCTAAAAAGATTAGGTTTTGTGATAAAGATGAACCGATATTGTAGAGAATTTGAGAATTGTATGAAATTGCCTAACTGTTAGCATAACAACATATATGAATAACAATATTTCTCTTTATTCAGTGAGGAACACCAGAGGCATCATTTGCAGATACCTTGACACTCTAGAAGCCTTCAAAAAGGGGAAATTCATGAAAGCTGCATTTGATGCTATTGGAGTGGACAGAAACACAATTGCAAGAACTGCAGTTGTTGCAGAGCTGCACCTTGCCGCACCTGATGTTTTGAAGTCTATGGGCCAGTGGAACGATAAAACAGAGACACTGAGCACATTTATTGGTAGATGTCGTTCTGCACTGACCACAGAAATTAAAGAAAAAATTACTCAAATGAAAGCAGATGAAGAGCTTTTGCCTATTGCTTGATTTATTTGTTTCTTTTGTTTATTTTGTGACCCCAGGAGGTTAAACTGTTCTGTTGTGTAGAAATAGACAGATTTTGATACCTATCTTAAATTCCCTTTAATTTTATCTTAATTCGGTGGTACCTTTAGATGTAAACAGGGCTGAGTTATGTAATTAGAGTGGCCTGTTTCTTTGTTTGGTTTCACTTGCCGTTCCAGAAAACACCATGGTCTTTTGCTTTGCTAAGAATTTTGTGACTTTGCATATTCTTATAACACAAATCCGAGAGACAGAAAAACAGTTTTACAGTTTTGTTGCTTAGCCTTTAGGCGAGCTGTTACTTTGTTTCTATTTGAGTGTTTCCTATTATGTTAATGCAAATTTTACTGTGACCTACGTAGAGTAAGCTCACTGGAAAGCCTTTACATGTTAAACAATGCAGTATTGTTTTGTTGATTTTACATAATGGAGCACATATTATATTGCAATTTAAATATTCACAGCAAATAAAAAATAAAGTTCAAAGCATAACCCATTCATGATATCTTATGGATGTTTATAAGTATACCTAATTTTTGTCACTTTACTTAAAGCAGACAAAGACCACTTATAAATATTAATACCACATTATAAAGCTTTTATGTTTAAAAGAAGACTTTGTTTTCATCACTTTACTTTAAGCAGTTAAAGACCACTTATAAGATGTATGATACTGCGCAGATCTGAAGTAAACAATGTCAAGAAAGTAAAACATGAAACTGTAGGACATATAACCCATTATAGCTTAAGTAGATAAGATGTTCATTGTGTGTTATAAATCATCACACTCTTAATGGTTATAAGCACAAATAGGTAAGTATTATAATGCATTGTATCTGTTTTTATAATTATTTATCAGATGATACATCACATTATAATGTTTATAAGGCATTATGGATGCATTATAATACATTAAGAACGCCCTTATAATCAGTGTTGGGAAGGTTACTTTGGAAATGTAATAGGTTACAGATTACAAGTTACTTGATTTAAAATGTAATAAGTAGTGTAACTTTTCAATTACTTTATTAAAGTAATGTAACATTACTTTTAATTACTTTGTGATTACTTTTCTAAATTTCTAATATTTTCAACTGTTAATCATTTTGAAACATTTAAACCAGGCAGAGTTAACCTTACAGTAGCGTTCAAAACTGATTACGATCAGACTTTCTAAATCCTTTATCACTTGAATTAAGATTATAATAAGTAAGGGATAATATGTGACCCTGGACCACAAAACCAGTCGTAAGTGTAAAATTGTAAAATCAAAATTGAGCTTTATACATCATCTGAAAGCTGAATAAATAAGCTTCAGTATGTGGAATCTGAGGGTGCACAAAAAATCAAAATATTGAGAAAATCGCCTTTAAAGATTTTTTGCAAAGCATATTACTAATCAAAATTTAAGTTTTGATATATTTACAGTAGGAAAATTACAAAATATCTTCATAGAACATGATCTTTACTTCATTTCCTAATGATTTTTGGCATAAAAGAAAAATCTATAATTTTGACCCATACAATGTATTTTTGGCTATTGCTACAAATATACCCCAGCGACTTAAGACTGGTTTTGTGGTCCAGGGTCACATATACATCTTTATTTTGCGATAACAACTGGCTGAATGTACATTATCTCACTTATTACACAGCTGCTTGATAGATTATTTAGATTTTTGCGTGTCAAAATAATTAGACACAAAACACTGATCTGAGTTGAAATATTTGAACGCAAAGCTTCCATAGAGAAATCAGTTGCTAGCAAGCGGCAAGTTCAAACTAGACATTTTAGGGATACAGTGCAGTCATACCACTTTTCTTACACATTTCACCACATAAATAATTAAGTAGTAGTACTAGTTTGTTAGTTATCTTAATAGTAATCCATTACAGTGTATAAAAAAATAAAAAAAAAATGGCAGCAGCTGCGTTTGTATGAAACAATAGAGCAAGTCCACGATACCAGGATGACAGAATTAAGAAATTGTCCACATAATATTGAATTAAGGTTTAATATTTTATTAGCTAACCAAACACAAAGCTTCCGCCAAGAAAAATTATCAAGCATATAGCACTGACTTAAGTTGTCCCGAAAGAGTCTGAGCTGTGTAATAATTTAATTTAAAGCACAGCCACCACAAATTCAGACTTTTTTTTCGGGGCTTTTTATGCCTTTTATTGTGATAGGACAGTAGAGAAATGACAGGAAAGAGCTAGGAGGAGAGAGGGGAGCGGGATCAGCAAAGGACCTCGAGACGGGAATCGAACTCAGGTCACCGTGAGTGCAGTTGCGCTATATGACATAACAAGATCATAACATAAATAACATCATAACAAGAAATAGTTTAATAGCTATGATACTGGGTTTGAAATCAAATGTTTGCATAGTTATGACAGAAGACACTAGCATCTAACAATGCCTTGGAAAAAATAATCTTAAAAAATAAAGTTTATGCATAAACCCAAATAGGAAATAAAACAGTTAACGAATAAGCATGTGTCCTATTCTTTGTCCTAAACTCCTGAAGAATTGGTGTCTCATTTTAGAGCAGTCAATGCAATTTAAAATAAGTCAGTTAAATCTGTAAGTGGGGGTGGGTGGGTGAAAAAATTCAGATGTAATCCCCTTTGTAATCACTGGCATTTTTCAAAAGTAAATGTAATTTAATTACATATTTTATCTCAGTAACTGTAACTAATTACAATTACATTTATTTTGTAATTAAATTACGTAATTCCGTTACATGTAACTAGTTACTCCCCAACACTGGTATTACATAGGAAAATAGAGTGTCAATAATGCAACAGGGCAATAGTAAAGACTCAATTTTCAGATAAAGTTAGTTCATCACTAAAAACTAAAAACAGTTTATCACTAGTAAAACTAAAAGCTTTTGGGATTGGAATGATGCTATGAAAAAGAAGACTATTTTACTGCTGAAAAATCCAGCATAAACCAGCATGGATTCCAAGCTGTTCCAGGCTGGTTTGTGCTGGTTTAGTGCTGGTATATTGCTGGTCCAGGCTGGTTTATGCTAGTATAGTGCTGGTCTAGCTGGTGGACCAGCATATTCAAGCTGTTCTCAAGCAAAATGGAGCTGGTGATGCTGGTTCACCAACATGGTCTTGCAGGGTTCAGCATCAGTAGGCCAGCTGTTTGTATGCAAGCAGTGTTTTGGGGACAAACATAGTTTTTGCTTGCATATTTCTCTTATTATCTTATCTTATCATTTACTCTCTTTAGTTTAGGACCATACGAAAACTGAGCAGTGTTTGTTTAAAACTGGGAATGTTTTCCTACAACTTAATTTGTTACAAGTCTTGTTTTAATTTTTGAAGCTAATCTCTGTTTCCTTTTATTTGGATGTGGCCCTTTAAGAATCTTAAGTTTCAGTAAGGAGTCATACCATGTGACCATTAATCAAAGTAAGCAAGCATGGCACAGAGAGCAGCATGTTCATTGTATCTGAAGCTAATACTGTGATATCTGAATACATCTTGCACCTGTTGTTGCATCATGGGTATGTATTGATTGTTTTTAATATCTACGATTGCAGATCATTATTTGGGGACAGTGTTGTATTTTATTAGGCTGATTGTTAGAATTCTACTTTTTTTTATCTACCTCACTATTGTTAATAACCATTTCTTTGTGGTAATGTTTGTGGTAATCTCTAGAACATTAAAAGTTATATAAATCATATAAATACAGTACAGATAAAATAATGTTTAAATAATGTCTCAACAGTTTAATACCAAGTGTAGAGGAACAAGCCAAAACTGATCAAGACTAATCAATGGCACAAACAGGGAGCGAGACCCAAAGGCACTCGAGACATAAGATTATAACGAGTATCTCACATTGCTGCCATAGCATATTCTACCACCACATATACAGCCTGGGAACAGATTTGAAGCATTAATAAATGTGGGTGAGGAATCCCCAAATGCGACTAAACATGGATCGTATCAGCCAGCAGCTATAATCGCTACTAACAGGCGCTCAAGGTTAAGCAGATGGCAGCATTCAGCTCAAAGCGCAGCTGAGCCCAGGACTCATAGTGGATGGCTTTATTCAGAAACATCAGTAGCGGGACTAAAACTACATGCTGCTTTCCTCAAGCAACCATCTCTGATGCGAACAAGGAACTTCGGAACATTCTAATGAAGCACAAGAGTGCAAATTGAATCATTATCCACGTGGGGAAGAATGATATTCGGAAAGAGCAGTTAGAACTCCTTAAGAAAGATTTCAGTGAACTCCTTGAAACACTTTTAAGTTTTTTCACTTCAAACACTTTTAAAGTTCAATCATCCATCAGTAGACCACTCCCAGCAAGGGGAACTGACATGTTTTCACAGTTGCTTGGGCTGAATATATGGCTACAAAGAACATGCAGTTTAAAAGGAGTCAACTTCATTGACAACTTCATTTTTTTTCTGGGGCCACAGACAACTATTTAAACTGGATGGCCTTCATCCAAACAAACTTTGTGCATGAGTGTTAAAGGACAATCTCTACTTCTCCCTCCATCATTCCTCATCCACTCAACCTGAATGGCACACACACACCTGGATAGAGTATGTGTGACCACAGGACTTCATATCAACCTCCAAGTCATCATGTGGTTGACACATCCCACAAGGACATTGATATGCAGCTACAACAACCACTGCTCATGGACACCATCCCAGCTGAGGCCTGCCCACAGAGCTCACCACAGACAGACTGTGATGTATCAGAACAGCTCCAAGACTCTGCACCAAAGGAAGACTTTCTGGAAAACAGTCAGTGAAGCCAGGACAACATATTTCAGCCACCGGAAACACCAGAGCCACAGCCCCGCTCACCAGACACATTATCCCTCTCTCCAGCATCTCCACTTCTAAGCTTCTCATAGAAAATGGAGGACCTTGTTTATGTTGGGACCTCTCTCCCACTCACTGCAAGCCAGATAACAACTAAAAAACGGGGGGCCCCACAACTACCAAAGACCTCCTGTGAGAGCTCTTTGGCCGCTGCCACAACACCACAACCCTTCTCCATCTGCTGTAGGTGAACAAAAAACAACTGATAGCAGCTCTCAGTGATTTGTGTTGGGTCTCCGCTTCGATAGCAGCAACATTCACAAATGTTTACAGAACAAGTGGGAACCTAGTGTGCCTGTAGCTTTCCCTATTTCTATTTTATCACTTAATCGAAAGTCTAAGGCCTTTTCAAGCTGTACGGCTGACCCATCTAATCATCTAAACTTAGACCCATCTAAGTTTGTGGAAGTTTTTCTGATAACTCCTAAAAGTAACTTCAGTTACTCCATCATTTTTGATTAAACAGATAAGAGCAATACATCCATTAAATCTGTAGAGTATGCATGAGTAAGTCTATTTTTACCCTATTGCAGTGGTTCTCAACCCGTGGCCCATCACGAATCCAAATGCAGCCCGCCGAACACATTACAAAATAACTTACATTTACTAAAGAAATGTACTAAAGAAATATAAACTATAATGTTTATATATAAACATTTTGTTTTTCATATATTATTTTCAGACATGAGCAGACGGCCTCATTACACCTTTAACGAACATATAGTGTGCGCTTTGGCAGAATTCAGTTCAAATAGTCATCATCAGCAGCCATTAGTTTGGTAAAAATAAGCATCAGAATGAACAAATTTGTTATTAAGGGAGAAATGTGGAAAATGCCAACAAAGGAATACAATCAAGAAAAGTCGCAGTTTTAACTGTGAAGGTAGTAGAGTGCTGACTTTCGGCATCAACTTTCAGTTTGCCCTGCCACTCACTTAAAAGATGAATTGATAAATGTTCAGGCAAAAGGAAACACCCATACTATGCAGCAATCATCCTCAGATTAACATTTGTGAATGCACATTTTTCTGCAATGTCGCGCATCAAGTCACACTTCCATGCGCGTCTTACAGACAGCATTTTACAGTTGCAACTTCATTGTGCCGTTCCTCTTTTCGAAGCGAATTTCACAAAATTGGTCTGCTCGCGACGGTATCAGGTGTCTAATTATTGGTGAGCAAAATTTTTTTATTTACAGTGGTGTAGTGCAGGCGTATAGCCTACCCACTTCTTAATCAGCCGGCTTTCTAAATCCCTCTAATGTGCATCATTCAGTAGTGTCCTGCATTAGCCAAAATCATGACAGTCCACTACATAAATAGCTATTTCAATTGCATGTGAATAAATGCATATATTCCCTAAAACACCCGGTCAGGACTGTGGTGCCGGCTTCCTTTAAAATATGTTTGATGATTCCGCCTGATGCGCCTGCTCCGTCCACTAGTGTTGGGATCGAGTCTACCTAAGTCGAGTCCGAGTTGAGTCCGAGTCTTTAACCAATCGAGTCCGAGAAGTCCAAAATGGGCTGTCGGACTCAAGTCCGAGTCCCAAAGGGCCGAGTCCGAGTCGAGTCTGAGTCCAAGGAAACACTACTGTTTGTCAGTATCTTAACATTGTTTTAACCCAGGGGTGCCCAAACTCGGTCCTGGAGGGCCGGTGTCCTACAGAGTTTAGCTCCAGCCCCAATTAGACACACCTGAACCAGCTAATCAAGCTCTTACTAAGCATACTAGAAACCCCCTGGCAGGTGTGTTGAGGCAAGTTGGAGCTAAACCAAGGACCAGGACCGAATTTGGGCACCCCTGTTTTTAACCTTTGCAACTAGAGAAACACAATGTCAATTAAAATGTAAAAAAAAAAAAAAACCTCTATTGGATCTTGCCATTTTGGTTTTTGATTTCACAACATCTTATAAGTGTCCACGCTCTGCTTAGCAAACTTAAAGTCATGTAATAAAAGTTTTGGCTGACCTATGTATTGTGACATATTTCAGAGTGAAACAGCTTTTAGAATGTGATAAATTATAGGGCGGTACTTGACTTTATTCATTGATATAGTAAATGTATAAATTCAAGGGTGGGGGTAAAGTTGTAGGTTTTTTGGTGAATGGGACCTTAAGAGCAGAAAATGCACCTCTTTTATTTCTGACTGTTGCTGTGTGTGTTTTGGCTTTTATGACTTTTTTTCCTTGGTGAAAATGAGGCTGTGAGGGATAAACCTAGTCTTTACAATGGTACACACTGTGTATAAAGCCCTACATATACTTTCCGTAAGTCGCAGCAAACTCACACCTGTTTTATTTTTTAATTACAATAAATTACAATATGTAAAGAAAAACTGATGATGTACCATTGAATTATTAGAAAATCATGCACAATGTGGTTTTGGATCCATTAAAACTATTGCTGCAAAGATGATAGAAAAAATATTTTTCTTTGAAGCTAGAAACTGCCACCATGTTTAAAAAACAAACAAACAAACAAAAAAACAACAATAATGTTAATATAACAAAAACTAATCAACTAATGTAAGTAAAACATTCTCAAGCTTACTGAAGGCAAGTAAACACTCCAAGTAGGCCTATTACTTACAAACAAAAGGATAAATAAATATATTAATCAAAAATGCAAATGGAATAATATTTTTTAAAAACAGAATCTTTTTAAAAATAGATTTTTTCTTTTTTTTGGGTAGGTCTATCTAAAGACTATTACAGAAATAGACCACAGACATTTCTTTAAGTAATAAATGTTAAAATAAAATACTGCAAAATCGTCACTGTATACATTAAACATGATTCTTATTAAAGTTAATAAGTGATTCAGTCAGGAAAAGTGAGTGGTTTTCTCTTTTTATTTTGTTGTTTGATTAATATTTATGATGTGGTTGGTGGCTGCAGGTTTACATTACTGTCGCTTTAAGATCTGACACACAGATCAAATATTTTGACGCATCAGTGTTTCTCCCAACTGTTCAGGTTTACTTAAGACAAAACCAACTTAATTTACATGAATAGTCTCTAAGACGAGCATATGTGTAGCAATAGCAGAACCTATTAAAAGCGAAAGAGAACTCGGCATTCGCACACTGACAGAGGCGCGTTCTGTGAGCGCGCACATAAACCCGTCGGCTTTCAAGTAGCCTACTGGACAAGACTTAAAAACACATGCAAATACTAAATATCACTTTCGTGATAATGCATTGAGTCAACTGTTTGTAATTGTAATACAATGCATCGAGAAACTGTACATTTCCGTTAACTGTCTCTGGACTTGGATGGACTCGGCATATTTTGCGAATCTGAAAAGCTCGAGTCCGAGTCAAGTCCGAGTAAAAATGCATCCGAGTCTGTGACAAGTCCGAGTCGCCTAAAAATTGTACTCAAGACCAGACTCGAGTCCAAGTACGAGTCTGAGTACTCCAACTCTACCGTCCACTCCTCCACCCCAAATACTGCCTGTTCATACAGAGCATCTCAGGGGAGGCGCGCAGACTGGTATAATAATAATTATTATTGATTACTAATTTGAGTCAGTACATTAAAACGAAAACAATACCTTAAAAATTAAAAGAAGCAGGTTTTTACGATCAGATTTCTGTAACGGGACTCGTGAGAAGCGTGATAGATCCAGGTACGAGCTTTATTAAACACAACGTAGTCAAGACAGGCAAGGTCAATCTCCAACAAACAGTAATATCCAGGGCAAGGCGAGAGCGTAATCCAGTAAATCAGGCAGAAAGTCAAAATACCATGAGAGCAGTCCAAAAGTAACAAATAAACAAGGCAATGGAACAAGGCAAAACTATGGCAATGAGACAATATATCTATGACTATGCAACAAAACGAATCCGTGGAAATCACAAAACAAGGCAATGAAACAGGGCAAATGCTTGGTAGAGTCCACACAGGCAAAACAATACTTCACAACCTCCTGTTTGGCATGGCCCTCCTTATATGGCTGCCAAACAGGAAGTAACCATAGAAGGAGCAGAGGGAGCGGTAACAGACAGTCCATGGGTGAGGGCTCCCTCTGCTGGTGTGGCATTACAATTTCTTAAACCAGTGAAGAATTTATTTCGGGGGATAAATTATGCATATACCCACTACTTCAGGCACCACTACACCACTGTTTATTTATATAAATAAATGTAATTGTTTAGATATTGTAGTATTTATAATATTATAAATCTGGTTGGTTTGTATTGGTGATGTAATATGTAAATGATATGGGGCCCGCAAGACTTGAACTTGGACCACAGTGCGGCCCGGTGAAAAAAAAGGTTGAGAACCTCTGCCCTACTGCGTTAGTTGTTATTGTGTTACAGTGACATAACTTGAACACATTTTACTAGTTAGACTTTTTCCAAAATATAATTCTTGACTACATCAAGTGAAACATTAAGTACATTTCATTTCATTGCATCTAAATGTCTCACAATGCCAGGATGTTGTTTAATGTTCTATAAAATAGAAAACCATGCGATATAAAAGTAATAGTGTTTAAACTGTAACACTGAATGATAGAGTCTAAGAATGTTTAGACAAAACTGTACTGTAAAATACTCTGTTCACGAATGTATGTAGAGTTTATGACATGTCTTGCTCTTCTATCCTAGACTCAGCTGTTCGTGGTCACAATCAGCGGTCGCGTAAAGCTCTATTTTTCTGTCAAGATCAAGTCAAGCCTAGTAGTGTCTTGTCTAGTTGTGTCTTGTCGAGTTGTGTCTGGGACGGCTCTCCCTTTCCTCTCAAGTCAAGTAGATTTCTATGTTTCAGTTTTCCTGAGTTAACCTCCAGTTCTGCGTACGCCTGTTGTGGCCAGTGAACAGCAGACTGCCTATGTTTTTTGAAGAACAATAAATTCCTTTGTTTGACCAACCTTTGCTTTTAGGTCCTTTTGTCGGGACAGAATAATTTGGCCATAGGAAATGGACCCAGCAAAGGAGACTCCCATTCGTTCAGTGGTCGAGCTGCAAGGTGCGATGCTGGGGTGACATGAAGAGGAATTTGCCGCCGCAAGGTATGCCATGGAGAGCCTGTCATCCCAGGGGATGGAGTTAACTAATCAGCTGCAGAACCGGCATCCCAACCAACTGGTTATACCTCAGACACGCAACTTTACTTAACCACGAATAAACAACCCTCCTTGTTATTTGTGACAGCCTACAGAATGCTGAGCCTTTTTTGACACAGTGTGCGGTGGTCTTTTCCCTCCAGCCATCTACCTATGCGGAGGACCGCTCCAAAGTAGCCTATGTTATCATTCTTCTCACCGGGCAGGCTTGTGACTGGGGAGCGGCTGTGTGGGAGTCAGAGGCTGGATGCTGCACGCAGTTCCCTCTTTTTGTAGAGGAGATAATAAAGGTGTTCGATCGCTCCGTTTTCTGACACGAGGCATTTTGACAACTTGCTACACTACGCCAGGGTAGGCGGGCTGCTGCTGATTACACTGTTGAATACCGCATGTTAGCGTCCACTTGCGAGTGGAACCGGCTCTGCCGCAAAGTGCCAATGCCACATTCTGAAGAGACTTTGCATGTATTGTCGCACTCAGGTGCATTTTGTCGCAAGGTGTCCAGTAAAAGGGAGGGCTTGCCAGTAGACCAGGGAGTACTGGTGAGGGCAATAACATTTTCCCTGTGTCACAAGACTCATACCTCAATCGCTGCCCTCCTGTGCTATGACTGTGCCACCTTTAAATCAACAGCAGTACAGAGTATGAAAAGACAATGCAGAAAAGCTGAGCGGATGTGGCGGAAGATGAAACTTGAAATTCACTATAGCAGCTATAAAGACAGCCTTCATGCTTTCAGTGTGCAACTAGGCAAAGCTAGACAGACATTATTTTCAAACCTTATAAACAGTAACTTAAACAACACTATTTTTTTCTACCGTTGAGAGACTAATAAACCCCCAAGTCAGATTCCCAGTGAAATGCTCTCTGACAGCAAATGCAATGAGTTTGCTTCCTTCTTTTCTGAGAAGATCAATAATATCAGAATGACGATTAGCACATTCTCAAGTTCCCTTTCGAGGAACTCGAACTGCGTCCTCTAGAGGTCGCTATGGGGAACGCCATCTCTGTGACCCGTGTCTGAAGTCTATATACAAAAACATCAACAGAGTTGGTCGACGACAGCTTACGACATCACTTCCGGCGCGACTCGTCGCTGCCGGTGTGACTACAGCATAAAAGGACACCGGTAGAACACAACATTCTCTTCTTTGTCTTCACTGACCTTTTGTCTGTAACCAAAAGCTCGAATTGAGTGCATGTTTCTCACCAAATGTTTTAAGTACGGCTCGCGTGTGATGATGCGTGGTAAGGAGCAAGTGCTCTTTGCTCTCGTGGAGTTTATTGCGCTCTTTGATTGTCTCTTGCGAGAGACAAGCACGCTCTGATACCCGCACCTTTTATACGGTCCTTATATGGTGAGGATTAAGCGAATATCGGCTCTCGAGGGAGTTGGATGAGATCATCGCATTTATTGCTTGTTGCGAGAGGCAGACACGCTCTCATACCCGCTTACACAGGGCTCGCGGGCCGTGTGTGCGGTAGCCAGCTGCGCTTTCAGCTCTCGAGGGAGTTGAATGCGGTCGTCGCATTCAGTGCTTATTTCTTGCGATAGACTGGCGTGCTCTCGTAGCCGCTTGCACGAAGCTCGCGGGCTGTGTGTGTGTGGTCGGGAGCAGCGCGTCCAGCTCGCGAGGGAACTGGATGTGCTCATCACGATGCATTCGCAAAGGAGGGAGGTGAGTCTTCTCTATACCCAAATTTGCATGAGTGTGTTCGCCTCTCGGGCATTAACAACGCATTCGCGGCGGCGGCTCCGTTCTGGTTGATTCCCGCGGGAGTCTGGCGCGTGAGCGGAGCCTGTTCAGCTCCTGAGGGGGTTGAACATATGCTGTGCGTTGTGATTGTGGTGTTAATTTTCTGCCATACTCGGGGGTATGGACAGAAAATAAAGAGGATAGTATAGCCATCTGAGGATGGTTATAGTTTTGCATTTATTATTTGGTTAAGTGCAGCTATCTGAGGCTAGCTGTGTGTTAACCTGTCCCTTCCACATGGGTCTCCGTCGCCTGCTGTCGGGTGTGGGAACCACGGTGGGTGAGTACGATCCCTTATTATGTGTCTAACCATGCTGTATTTCTGGGACCTGTCTTGTGTGTTTCCTTTGGTAGGTCCTCTTCGAGCACCCCCCTCTGGTCTTTGACCATGGTTATGGTCTGCTTGCCTGGATCTGCCTTTGGCATATCGATTGGGAAACTTTCAGGTCCCCACTACAGCACTACATCTAGGGCTATGGTCCTACCTCCAGGTAAGCTCTTCGGAAGTCTTTTCTCGCAGGAAGCTCCTGGACATCCTTGGATAGACACATGGACTTAGGCCACCTGGCTGAGGCCCTCTTTCTGCGTCCCGCCCTAAGGGGCCTTCTGTTTCTGGATTTCCACCTTTATCATACAGACCTATTCTCATGCCATTTTGGTGATCTAGCGAGTCGCCCCTCCGAGGAGTGGGCTTGATCACGCTATGTTTCACCATCTTACGAGTCAGAGTCGTTTCTGCGGAAACTCTCTGGGTGCTCCAAGGAGCCTTTGGCTACATTTTTGGCCCTTGTTCTCGAGGTTCTGCGGGCCTTGATAGAGCGGGGCCCTATGCTTTCCATTGAGATGGTAAGCACAGGTCTGTGTGGGGTGAGAATGGCTTATGCCTCCTTAAGAGAATACCTGAAACACAGCCCGAGGGCAGGGGACGCTACTGCTCTCTGTGCAGTCTTATAGAGGGGGCTCCCTGTCATATCTGATCTGGATCTCTTCCTAGGCCTCCTTTACAGGGCACAGATGGGTGAGTATGATCCTTTATCATGTGTCTAGTCTCCTTTTGCTGTATGTTTTGGACCCGTCTCTTGTGTTTTCTGTTCTCTGTTTTTTAGGTAGGTCCTCTTCGAGCACCCCCCTCTGGTCTCTGACTATGGTTGTGGCCTGCTTGTCCTTGATCTGCCTTCATCATGGAGACATCATGGCCACTTTTGGCTTTCAGGTCCTCACTACAGCACTACAACTAGGGTTACGGCCCTACCTCCAGGAAATTTTTTTCTTTGCAGGAGCTTCCTGCTCCCCCTGACTGGACATGTATGCCTTCAGGCCACCTAACCGAGGCACTCTGTCTGCGTCCTGCCCTGAGGGGCTTCCTGTTCCAGGGTATCCACCCAATCATCATACAGACCTATCCTCATACCATCTTGGTGATGTAGTGAGTCGCCCCTCTGAGGAGTGGGCTTGACCACGTTGGTTTTCACCATCGTGTGAGTAGACGGTGTTTCTGCGGGAACCCCTCTCAGTGCTCTGAGAAACACTGGATATGGTCTAGGCCCTCGTTCGCGAGGTTCTGTGGGCCTTGCTAGAACGAGGCCTATGCTTTCTGTCGAGATGGTTAGCACAGGACTGCCTGGATTGGTAGTGGCTCTTGGCCTCACAAGAATATACCCACAGCACAGCCCGAGGGCTGGGGACGCTGCTGCTTTCTACGCAGCCATACAGTTCTTTCTCTGCTGCCAGGACATGATGATGCTCCCCTCACTATGGGAGGATTCTTCTTAGAGCATGTCATCCCTGGGCGGGTCGGGTATTCCTCCTGTCTCTCAGGAGTTTGAAGCCTGCCCCAACGCACTGGCCTCTCACGCTGGTTAGGTGTATCGGCTCCATGGCAGTATTTCAGACAGCTAGCTGAGGCTAACTGTCTGCTTGGAGTAGCGATGCTCCCCTCACCTTGAGGGTCTGCTTGAGCATTGCCCCGTTCGGGCAACCGAGGTTCGCCCTTACTGCCCCCCCTTGGAGCCTTGCTAAGACGGCAGTGCTCCCCTCACCCTGAGGGTCCTCTTATTTCATCGTTTCTCAACGGTACGTCTAAAAATCCATTCTTATGGTAAGGCCCACACGAACCCTTGGGCGCTTTCTCAAATCCACGCTGTGGTACGGAATGCACCGGAGCTTTGCGTCCATTCTAAGATCCTTTATGGTAGGGATTCACGCGCTACTGCCCGTACCCTTTCTCGAGATGGTTAAAACCCTGGTCACCTTGGGTCCCTCTCCAGAGCATCTGCCAGGCTAAAGGAACGGTAATACTTGCGCTACTTCTTGCGCACCCTCTATGATATGGGTTCACGCTCAAACTCGTCCCCATTCTCTGAGTTGGTTGTTCCCGGACACCTTGGATACCACTCTTGAGCAGGTTGTTGCTACCTATGTTCTGTAGGACGGTTTCTGAGGGAACCTATGCAGAGCCCACGGTAGCCCCCTGCGTGACAGGCCAAACCTAGGTGAAACCCTAGGCATTCAGCCATATCCCCTTAAAGGAATATCTTCTAATTCCAAGCTTTGAGCTCTACCCCGGGTCCAGCATATCCGACCCCTTTCAGGTAAGTCTTGGGTATGAAGCTCGGGCTTTTTGGCCGAAGGGGATAATGTCACTGACAGCCATCACTACGTCTCAGGGGCAACTCCCTTAAGCTTAAGGCAGTTGGTACTTAGTGCTCGCTCTCTATGATGGCACGCACTCCCCTCAGCATGGCAGCGTGGGTATAACCGTTCCCCATAGCGACCTCTAGAGGACGCAGTTCGAGTTCCTCGAAAGGGAACGTCTCAGGTTACGTATGTAACCCTGGTTCCCTGAGAAGGGAACGAGACACTGCGTCCTCTAGTCTCGTTGCCATGCCTTAGACGTAAAGCTTCAGATGAAGAAGCGAATGTTGTGTTCTACTGGTGTCCTTTTATACTGTGGTCACACCGGTAGTGACGCACCGGCAGCAACGAGTCACGCCGGAAGTGACGTCGTAAGCTGTCACCGGCCAACTCTGTTGATGTTTTTGTATATAGACTTCAGACACGGGTCACGGAGATGGCGTTCCCCATAGCGACCTCTAGAGGACGCAGTGTCTCCTTCCCTTCTCAGGGAACCAGGGTTACATACGTAACCTGAGACGTTATGCAGAGGTCAGACAGATTTGACCGCAATTTCAAAATTAAGTTACTATGTCTGTTTTTGAAGCATTTGATAGCAAAATTTTAGAAGAAATACTACAGCACCTTAAATTGTCAACCTGCTACCTTGACACACTTCCCACATCTTCTTTTCAAAAGTGTGCTTAACTGTTTAGAAGCAGATCTCTTCTACACTTCACTTCACTTTTACTTTTCCAAACTCCCTGAAAACTGCAGTTGTTAAGCCCCTCCTGAAAAAGAGGAATCTTGATAACACCTTATTGAGCAACTATAGACCAATATCATATCTTCCTTTAATAGGCAAGGTTATTGAAAAGGTTGTTTTTGATCAGCTGAACTACTACTTAAACTCAAATGGATATCTGGACAATTTTCATTCTGGGCCCGTATTCACAAAACATCCTAAGGCTAAAAGTAGCTCATAACTTGCAGATTTAGGAGAAAATCTTAAAAATAATAGGCGTGCCAGTCCTAAATTTAGGACTCCTAAGTTTTTGCTCTAGAAGTGTTTCACAAAGCATTTTAGCGCTTTTAACTAGCTCCTAAATCTGTGCAACGTAAAGGCTGATTTATACGTGTCGGGAAGTTCGCTTGGGTTTGTGAAATCAACCATTTCGCGTGGTGGGGTGCACGGCATCTAGAGTGAACTGTTCGCGTGTCACCGCATTGATCACGAACAATTTTCCAACCAGCGTTGGAAAAGACGAACGTTTTGCAAGAACGTTTGTGAAACTGTACATTTTAACACTGTTGTGTTGGTTTTACTGTTGAAGACTGTTGTAATAAAAAATATTTCTCATGCTTGTGTTAGTGTTTCACATTACTTATTTAATAGGCGTAATTTACGGGTGGGATGGGTTGGACACTTTTTGCAAGGCTCGATATTGTCCCACCACTTTTTTGAACATCTTGCGGCACGGACGTGCCTAATGCTAATGAAACATTCCTTTCTGTTAAATAAAGCGCTGACGCTGGAATCTGTATTTTTTTCTGAAATCATGCTTAATGTTCATTGCGATGCTAATTAGTGACGGAACTTTCTCAATGTGGCTCGTGCTTAGTGTTCACACGCGAGCGCTTCAATCCATCGCTTATGACTCATTCCGGTTAAAAATCAAAACAAAATACACACAAATGTGTCTCTGATATAGGATCACTGATAAACATATTTGATTTTAATAAGGGGGGGAAAATCCATGTGATGGCGGATTAGAACCCAAAACCTCTAACTCACTTCACGAAAGTTCTACCACTAGACTATGGGGTATTACTTATAATTAATGCATTAATATGTATTTATTCACATCATGTATCTCAAGGCTAATAACATATTACAGTACATGTAAGAGTAAAACTATCATGTTAAAAATGAGTTTAATGTCATTACATTATGTACACATGATCAGAGCCTGTAACCACAAAACATTTCATCTTACCACTAAAAGTTCTCCCAAATAGCAGTAAAAGTTTTTAGCTAAGAGTTTTGTCTTAAAACCTATTCACAAAGCTGCTGAGACAAACTTTTACTAAGGAATAGAGAGAAGTCTTAAGCTAAGAGTAAGGGCGGGGTTGACCTCGTTGCTATGAATGATGTCAACATGCTTACTAACTATGCACACAATGATTGGTTGATAGGGGATGGGGTCTCTGTCAACCATTTATTTATAGAAATACTGTAACGTGCAATATCATATCATATTTAAATAAAGATTTTAAAATGCAGGCTAAGTGTCACTAATTAAACATGTATATCTTCAGCCTCTTACATGTGCGCTCCTCGTATACAATCAGCGGATATGTATATAAACAGTCTTTTAATTAACACACTAGAATAATCATAGGTGATAATAAGGCATGTAAACGTAAAAGAAAACCAAACTGGACGCAAGAACAACTCTTACTTTTTACTTGTTCATAAAAACAAGGATATAATCAAGAGAAAATTAGGGAGCCATGGCGGAACATACAGTCCATCACGCCATGGCAGGTCAGGGAGCTCGGGGAGCCACGGTAGCATACAGTACGGGGTGCCATGGCGAGTGCCATGGCGAATCAGGGAGCTCGGGGAGCCCCCCGAGCTCCCTGATTCGCCAAATTTTCTTGGGGGAACTTAGGGCATAGTCAGCCCAGGAGAGTACAGGAAGGCCGGGCTTAGGAGGCGCAGGCACAGGAGGGCCGGCTCTGGAGGGTGCTCGGGCGGCGTCGGCTCTGGAGGAAGCTCAGGCTCTGGAGGAAGGTCAGGCTCTGGAGAAAGCTCAGGCTCTGGAGGGCGCTCTGGAGGAAGCTCAGGGCCTGGAGGGCTGCAGGAGGAAGCTCAGGCTCTGAAGGCAGCTCAGAAGGGCTCTGAGGCAGCTCAGGCTCAGGAGGGCGCACTGGAGGCAGCTCAGACAGGGAAGGCCGGGAGGGCGAGGGCCAGAGGGCCGGCTCTGGAGGGCCGGGCGGCTCGGCTCTGGAGGGCGCTCTGGAGGAAGCTCAGGCCTGGAGGGCTCTGGAGGAAGCTTAGGCTCTGGAGGAAGGTCAGCTCTGGAGGAAGCTCAGGCTCTGGAGGAAGCTCAGGCTCTGAAGGGCGCTGGAGGCAGCTCAGGCTCTGCTCTGGGAGGCAGCTCAGGCTCAGGAGGGCGCGCTGGAGGCAGCTCAGGCTCTGGAGGAATGGACGGGACCAGTGGAGACTTGGGAGAGCTGGACGGGACCAGCAGAGATACAGGAGAAAATAATCCACATAAGTCCATAATGTCCTTAATATTAATTTGGCTTGCCATATTTGTAGCCGAGCTGGCCGATGCCAGAGTCCGTGAGCTGGCCGATGTCCGAGTCCATGAGCTGGCCAATGCCGGAGTCTGTGAGCTGGCCGATGTCCGAGTCTGTGAGCTGGCCGCGGGTTCTGGGCTGAGGATGAGGGAGGAGCTATGGAGAACTGGGGTGAGTGAGAGAGGACCTAAATCAGCCTAAATCAGCCTTAAATAACTAAGATCAAATCCCAACTATCCTAATATTGCTGTTGCTGGCAGTCTGCCTTGGAACTTAAACTTTTTAAAAACACTCTGCATTTATTTGCACGGATATTCCCACACAACTTGTTTTAGTCTTGGGGGTTATCCCAGCTCCAAATTTTCATTTGATTATATCCTTGTTTTCATAAATACCTTGGGCAAGAAGTAACAGCTGTTCTTGCGTCAGTTTGGTTTTCTTTTACGTTTGCATAGCTCACTATCAGCCATGATTATTCTATTCTGTTAATAAAAACGCTATTTACGTCGGCACCGATAGCCTAGTGGTTAGTTCGCCGACACACAGCGTATTTCCGCTCACGGCGACCCGAGTTTGAGTCCCCTTTCGAAGTGTTTTGCCGATCCCGCCCCCCACTCTTCACCCAACGATTTTGTGTCAGTTCTCCGCTATTCTGTGTCATTAAAAGCATAAAAAGCCCTTTAAAAAAGTCTGTTTATATGCATATCAGCTAACTGTTTATTAGAAGAAGCAAACATGTAAAAGGCTGTCAATCATTTAGACATATACTTGTTTAATAAGTGACACTTTCCCTGCATTTTAAATTGTTTATTTGAATGTGGCAACATTTTTTACTAACTTTTTAAAACTTTATTTGAATATGGCAACATTTACAACAATATTTATATGAATAAATGTCTGACAGAGAACCCTCCCCTATCAGCCAATCACTGTGTGCATGGTTAGTGAGCATGTCGACATCATCCATAGTAACGAGGTCAACCCCGCTCTTTCTCTTAGCTTAAGACTGCTCTCTACTCCTTAGTAAAAGTTTGTCTCAGCAGCTTTGTTAATAGGTTTTAAGAGAAAACTCTTAGCTAAAAACTTTTACTGCTATTTAGGAGAACTCTTAGTGGTAAGATTAAATGTTTTGTGAATACGGGCCCTGGTTTCTGACTGCATCACAGCACAGAGACAGCGCTCATAAATAATATTTGCTTAAATTTTGATTCTGGCAAAATATCAGTGCTGTGTTTCACACTATCGATCATAACATTCTTCTAGAGAGCCTGGAAAACTGGGTTGGGCTTTCTGGGATGGTCATCAAATGGTTCAGGTCATACTTAGAAGTTATTATGTGAGTATAGGAGAGCATCAGTCTAAGTAGACATCCATGACTTATGGAGTCCCACAAGGCTCAATTCTTGTGCCACTCTTGTTTAGTCTGTATATGCTCCAACTGAGTCAAATAATGAGAAAGAAAAATATCACAGCTATGTAGATGATACCCAGATTTACCTAGCATTATCGCCAAATGACTACAGCCCCATTGACTTCCTCTGCAAATGCATTGATGAAATTAACAGTTGGATGCGCCAAAAATTTCTTGAGGTTAACAAGGAAAAACCAATGTCAAGTCAATGCATTTGTAAAGTTCTTAAGGTGAATGCATACCTTGACTCTAGGGGTCAAATAACTAAAAATCAAGCCAAAAAGCTTGTTGTGATTCTGGAGTCAGACCTTAGTTTCAGTCATGTCAAAGCAGTAACTAAATCATCTCACTATTATCTCTAAAATATTGCAAGATAGCTATTATGCTGCCCGCAGTTGGAATCAGCTTCCAGAAGAGATCAGATGTGCTAAAACATTAGCCATATTTAAATCCAGACTCAAAACTCATCTGTTTAGTTGTGCATTTATTGAATGAGCAAACTGACGTCCAAACTGATTGCACTCTATTTTATGTAAAATAATTTTTATCCTTAACTGTTTAAATTCATTTTAAATCAATTTTTAAATCATTTTAAATGTTATCAAATTCCTTGTTTTTATTGTTGTGATTATTATTTGATTATTTTAATTTCTTTTATGTACAGCATTTTGAATTACCATTGTGTATGAAATGTGCTATATAAATAAACTTGCCTTGCCTTGCCTTTATGTATTCATCCAGCTCAGGACCATTTAAATAGTATTTGTGCAATCAAGTCAACGATATAGCTGGAAATTAGGCGACAGCAACAAGGAACCAAAACTACATCAGTGACAGAAATGGAGAAAAAAACCTTGGGAGAAACTCGGCTCAGTCGGGTGGCTAGTTCTTCTCTGGCCAGACGAAACCAGCAGTTTATTCCAGGCTGCAGCAAAGTCAGTTTGTGCAGAGGACTCATCTGGTTCCTGTGGTCTTGTGGCCATCAACTGTAGGTGACGAGGTCTTTGCTGGGGATCTGTCTCTGGGGCTTCTTGAGTTGGCATGGTCTCTGCTGACATTCAGGGCTGTAGGGGTCATCTCTACGTGCTGATCTATCATCTGGGCTGGTTACAGACTGGATCTGAGTGGCTACGGTGACTTCAGAATAAGAAAAAACATACTAGTATTTGTTTATTGATGCCGTTCTTTTTATGATGTAACAAGTACATTGGGTGTTATAGGAACTGTTCCCCATTCCAGTTGACCTAATTAATGCAGCCTAACAATCCTTTAACGGATTTGAATATTAGAAATGTGTTTGTGTGCTACGTGTAAGCCAGGTTAAAGAGATGGGTCTTTAATCTAGATTTAAACTAACAGTGTGTCTGCCTCCCAAACAATGTTAGGTAGATTGTTCCAGGGTTTGGATAGAAAATCGGAAAAGGATCTGCCACCCGCAGTTGATTTTTATATTCTAGGTATTATCAAAGTTTATCAAAATCAGAGTTTTGAGAACGCAGTGGACGTGAAGGAACTATAATGCGATAAGAGCTCCCTCGAGTACTGAAGAGCTAAACAATTCAGGGCTTTATAAGTAATTAGCAAGATTTTAAAATCTGTATGATGTTTAATAGGGAGCCAGAGCAGTGTTGACAGAACCAGGCTAATATGGTCTTACTTCCTGGTTCTAGTTAGAACTCTAGCTGCTGCATTTTGGACCAGTAAAGCATTACAACAATCTAACCTTGAGGCCATGAACACATGAATGAATGTTTCTGCGATCGACACCGAAAGCATAGTTCGTAATTTAGATGTATTTTTGAGATGGAAAAATGTGTTTTTACAAATGTTAGAAATGTGGCTTTTGAAGGAAAGATTATAAAATAGCACACCTAGGTTCTTAACTGATAACAAAGAATTGACAGAGCAGCTATCAAGTGTTAGATAGTGTTTTAGGTTATTACATGCAGAGGTTTTTGGTCTGATAATTAACACCTCTGTCTTTTTTTTCTTCAGAATTTAGCAGTAAGAAATTACTAGCCATGCAGTTTTTTTATATTAACTACACATTCCATTAGTTTTGCAAAGAAAGACAGAGCTGAGTATCATCAGCATAACAGTAAAAACTAACACCATGTTTCCTGATAATATCTCCCAAGGATAACATATAAATATTGAAAAGTAATGGCCCTAGTACTGAGCGTTGAGGTACTCCATACTGCACTTGTAATCGATATGATACCTCATCATTCACTGCTAGGAATTGATGGTTCAGTTCAGATAAGTATGATTTGAACCATGCCAATGCACTTCCACTAATGCCAACAAAATTTTCTAGTTTATTCAAAAGAATGTTGTGGTTGATAGTGTCGAACACAGCGCTAAGATCCAGTAGCAATAATAGAGAGATACAACCACAATTAAATAATAAGAGCAGGTAATTTGTAACTGTAATGAGAACAGTCTCAGTACTATGACACGGTCTAAATTTTGACTGGAAATCCTCACAGATACCATTTTTCTCTAAGAAGGAGCATACTTGTGAAGAAACTTCAATTCTTGTATCTTTGATAGAAAAGAGAAATTTGATGTCAGTCTGTAATGAACTAATTATTTGGGGTCAAGTTGTGTGTGTGTGTGTGTGTGTGTGTTTGTGACATATCAGGGCACAAATTTGTATAATGACATGGGTATGACATAGGTATTACAAGAAGAGGGTGACTTATGAGGTCATTGCCCCATGTCCTTATTTTTCAAAATGCTTATAAATCATACAAAATTAATTTTTTGCAATGTTAAGTGCATCAGTGCAATCGCCATGCTGGTAGCATTAGGAAATCAGTGTCCAGCAGGCAAAAAACACAGATAAAATTGTATGGACCTCTCTCTCCCTCTCTGACTCTCTCTTTCCCCCCTCCCCCTTGATGAGAACAATATACATACCAAGTTTTATACCACTTTTGTCAAAAGGGGGCGCTATAGAGCGCCTCCACGCCCATTTATGAGCTTTTGCCAGTGTGTAACTATCATTAATACTGATGTGTGTGTTGAGTTTCATGAAATTCTAAGCATAATAAGTGCCCCAAAAACACAGGAAACAAATGTCGTAGTTTGACACGTTACCATGGCAACAGCATTTAATGTATCAACGACCCCTTTACAGATTCTCATCAGTCGTGTTTTGACATTATTCTTATGAAGTTTACACAGTATAACCCTAGTAGGAGTAGAAGTAATTTGGATTTTCATGAATCTCAGCATATTTCCTCAGAATGACTAGTTGTCTGTATGAAAGAAGTTTTAAAGAGTTTGGATGCTGCACTTTGAATATATAAAATTCCAGATTCCAATGTGTGTGATGATTTTCAAGAGTTTTTGAGCATGTTAAAGCCAAAAAAAACAAAAACCCAGAAAGGGCCTTCAGGCCAGGACTCTTACCAAATATATGAAGTTTGGGGCAGATCAGACATTGCATGTTTAAGTTAGTATAAAACAAGTAATTTCCTGAAATTAACTTGTTTAGTACAGAAAAATAGCAATTTTTTTGCAGCAAGTGGAAATGACTGTGTCTTTCTCTTACGTTAAGAACGTGCTACTGAAGTGCTTTACCTTAATACCACAAAAACAGTTAACCTATCAAAATAAACCACGTAACATGTTTAATAAATGTGTATCAACTCACATTCTCCGCCAGTCTTGTCTAAACTACGACACACACAGTTTTTTATTTATTTTTTTATATTGTGAGATGGCGGAGTGCAACAACGCTGTCTGAAGTACTGTAGCTGCTCACTTAAACAATCTTACTCATCTCATTCTGCTCAATCTTGGTGATGTCAGTGCCCTAAACTATGTTATAATGGACTATTTCACATCCAGAGTCTGTTTTATGCACAGTGCGCAAACAGTTGCGCTGCGCTCACTTTTCTAAACTACAAGGTACACTATTCGTCCTATCTAAACATACAAGGGGTGATCAAAAGTTCAGAGACTTTTTTATTATTGGCATCCTTCTGTCTTGTAAGACAATAGAAACTGCACCATGGGGTCTCTATACATTTGCTGAGTTACAGTGCCTGTTGTGACTGTACAGTCCAATCCTTGAAGAGCACGCTTTATTGCAGTTACTGCAAGTAAAGATCATGCCGGTCTGTGTAGATGTTCAGTCTGCTCTCTGCCATCTCCGTTCTCTTTTCTCTTCCCACTGGTGCTCTCTCCTCCTCTCACTAACTTCAGTGCCTGCTTGAACGGCACGCCTCCATCTATTATGACCTATGACTACTTTTTCCAGGTCGCTGGATTGATGTTGCTTGCTTTCAAGTCTTTTTTACATAAATCTTTATAGCAAAGTACAGGTCTTCCTGCTGACCTGGAGCCAGTTGCAAGTTCACCGTATATAGCAGGTCTCTGGGGATTCGGCCAGCATTCATGCGGCTGACATGACCGAGCCAGCGCAGATGCCTTTGGAAGAGCAAGGCAAACATGCTAGGTATCCCTGCATGCATCAGAACATCTTTATTAGAGATGCGGTTCTGCCAGGAAATGCCCAGAATCCTTTTTAGACTGCGTAGATGGAAGGCATTAAGTCTGCGTACTTGGTGGGAATATAAAGTCCATGTTTCACTGCTATAAAGCAGCGTATACAGTACCCAGGCTTGATTCACCTTCATTTTGGTGTTGGTTGTCAGCATGGAGTTATCCCAGACCCTCTTTGCCAGGTGGGCCATTGCTGCCGTTGCCTTTCCAGTCCTTGCGTTTAGATCAGCATCCAGAGAAAGATTACTGGAGATGATGGAGCCAAGGTAGAAATAATTTTCCACCACCTCAATAGTATGATCCTCAATAAAAATGCTAGGGGCACAGCTAGCTGTGGATTAATAACCAGTCCAAAATCTCTGCTTGCATATGAAAAGGAGTTGATGAGACGTTGTAACTACTATCACTTCTGGTGTGAATGTACAGTATCTCACAAAAGTGAGTACACCCCTCATATTTCAGCAACGTTTTTAGTATATCTTCTTAAGGAATAATACTATAGAATTAAAACTTGGATATATTTTAGAGTAGTCAATGTGCAGCTCGTATAGCAGTGCATATTTACTGTCCCCTGAAAATAACTTAACATACAGCCATTGTCAAAATAGCTGGCAACAAAAGTGAGTACACCCTAAGTGATACCAGCACTATGTCATTTAACCATGCAAAGCCACATGCAATAGTACTTTAACAATACGTTTTTTATTTGTTAGAAAATTTTTCTTTTTTTGGTTTGTTTGTGTGTGTGTGTCTGTCTGTCCTCTGTTCCAGATGTTGGGTGTTATCCAGGTCTGATTCCACCCGTATGTTCAAAACCTAAAAAATATGAATGAACAAAAATCAGTAGTGGTTTTAAACGTTGACTACATTTTCATAATATGACATAATATTCTATAAAACTGAATCAACTGACTACAGACTACTAATTATTGTCAGGGTCGTGAGCGGGAAGGAGGAGCAGGGACGAAGAAGTCATGAACACGCACTTTATTAATATAATCCAAACAAGGGAACAGAAACGAACAGGAACAGCAGGGAAACCACAAGTTAACACAACAAAAACTAACATTAAGAACCGACCAGGAACGAAGAACTGAATCAAACTTATATAGCAGGCTAATGAGACAAGGACAGGTATAAGTGATTAAACAATGACATCATAACAAGAAACGGAACAGGAAAGACCAAATAAGGGCACATGAGGGAAAAACCAACAAAACAGTCCACAGGGGTGTCTGTCCACAGGGGTGTTCGTCTGTCACCAAGTCTGCTCCAGAGGTTTCGTCTGTCACCAAGTCTGTGCCAGAGGTCTCGTCTGAGCCCCCAGAGCCTCATCACGTCATGTCCGCCAGTGTGATGGCGATAACCATTCTCAGTATGTGGGCCGCACACTACGCTCCAAAGGTCTCGCCTGTTCAAAAGTCTGCTCCAGAGGTCTCATCTGACCACGAGTCAGCCCCAGAGGCCTCACCAGTCGGAGAAGCTGCGCCAATGCCTCCAGAGGTGTCAGCGTCAGCTGTAGAACCTCCTATGGAGGCGGCGTTCTCCTATGGACTCTCTGCTTCTCTCCTCGTTCTGTCTGCCTCCTCTATCCTTGCTCTCCCCAGGTCCCAGTCCATGACGCGGGTTCCTGCTCTGCCCTGGAGGGCCCCTGCGCCTCCTGCTCTGCCCTGGAGGGCCTCCGCGCCTCTTGTTCCGCCCTGGAGGGCTTCTGCGCCTCCTGCTCTGCCCAGGAGGGCTCCTGTGCCTCCTGCTGGGCCTCCTGCTCCACCCTGGAGGGCTCCTGCGCCTCCGGCTCCGCCCTGGAGGGCTCCCGCGCCTCCGGCTCTGCCCTGGAGGGCTCCTGCTCCGCCTTCTGCTCCACCCTGGAGGGCTCCAGCTCTGCCGGTCCTGCCTCAGTCACCTGTTCCTCCGCATGGACCTGGTCCTCCAACCCTCGCCCTGTCTTGCTCCCGCCCCACCGCTCCCCTGGACTGTTGTTCGGTTGGAGCGTCTGGAAGCCGCTTTTTGGGGGGGGCTATGTCATGAATCTGGTCGGTGACCCGCGGTTCGCTCACCACCAGATGTCGCTCTCGCTCCATCATATTACACAGACTGTTGCATTGCACCCCGGACTACTACTCCCATCACCCATCACGCTGATTGCGCTGACACCTGTGACCAATCAGGCACCCTATAAAAGCCCCGGACTTTCCCTCTGTGTTTACGGAGTACTGTGGTTTTCATTGTGATTAGTATTGTTGTTGCGATTTATCATTGTTAGTGTTCCTAGTTCCCAGTTCCCTTGTTCCCTAGTTTCCGAGTTCCCCGTGTTTAGCTTTCTCGCCTGGCCATCTCGTCTCAATTGTCTCGCCACCTTCCTACTGGACTCTAGCTCGTTTCTTGGACTATGCTCTCGTCTCCTCCCTTTACGGATTACGTTCGCCACTGATCTACCCACGCCAGCCTCACGGACGACTCTTGAGCCTTTTCCCAATATACCTGTTTGTTATTGTTCTGACCCTGCCTGCCTGACCATGCCTTTGTCTTATCGATTCAATAAAAGCTTGCAAATGGATCCGCTCGCCTCTCGTCTCACTCACTCCGTTACAGACAATTATCTGCGCGAATGCGACCTGCATAGAATTTTCCGATTGATCTAGCCTACCTCTTATGATTTTTAGGCCATTGTTCCTTTTCTATGTGCATTTATCAAAAATGCACTTCACACAAAAGTGCCAGTATGCATATCGCTTTGTGTTCATGTAGTATTGAAATTTCAATCACTGTAAACTTATGCTTTATTATTTAAAAATAATAATAATGGCATTATATAAAAGCATTATATAAACTTGTTTAAACAAAAAACTGACTGATTCGAAGCACACACAGATCACTTAGACAACACACAGAAATACAATGTTTCAAAATATCTGTCTTGGCCCTAACATCCCCTGAATGACGCCTGCGAACATCCCCTGGACGTCTTCGTGTAGGGTTCTTTAGACATCATGGGGGACGTTCACAGCCAGATCTACCGGGGTGGCACGGGGTGGCAATTGCCACCCTGAGAAAAAGCCTTGCCACCCCATTTGCCACCCCAGCACTAGTATCCCAGTGTTCTAAAAATAAAAGAGTTTCCTCGACCGATTTACAGCAGCGACACTCTATTATGATGACATAAAAATAACATATGCCCGTAAATAATAGAACAAAATCTCGTCTTTCTATTAAAGCGTAGTCCGAAAAAACGACTCTTATGAACTGCTTCGTTTTAGTGAATCAAAGACATTTAGTGCAACCAGCGAGGTCATCACAGACAAATGACTCAATCCGGCTCTTTTAACAAACCTAAGCAGTTTATTATGATATCTTCGCGTATATTAATAACTAACATTTTAACTGTAAACTATTTTCAAAAGTATGTTGTTTAGTAGCTTGCATCTTCAAGATTGTCCGAACCTTTGATAAGTGGCGTCACGTGACAACAACGCATTTGGCCGTGTCCAGTCCATCAATATGCTGGAGTTGAGAAACAAATCCAGGCACTGAATTACTTTCATACTTAACAAATTAATGTTTAATTAAGGTAAAAAAAAAAAAACAAAAACATTTCTTAGTGTTGCCTGAGGTAGTTGCTTGCTAGTTATATGACAACTAAACAGCAAGTTTGTCGAATCAGTTCTATTTAACGTTAGCCTGAATGACCTTGTTAGCTAGTGCAGCAATCAAAATATTCCATAGGAGCACATGAAATCACTCAGTTATTGTATAGCTTTATGTTTTCATATGTATTCATTAGGAAGATGAAATTGTTCAGTGTAGTGTATGTTTAGAAAGCTATAAAGTCTAAACCTTATACTTGTTGCATCTCCCAGGATACTATGAAAAGAAAGGCTGACATCCAGAGTTTTTTTAAACCAAAAAGAAAAGGAAAATCAGAATCAGATACTGTGGGAGTGGAAGGTAAAGATAAGACAGAAAAGGGTACAAAAGAAGTTGTGCAAGACAGAGGAGGTGATGGAGTGTTGGAAGAAAGAAATATATAAATGGATGACAAAGAGCTAGAAAGAAGTGAAGAAGCAGAAGATATCCAGCATGAAGTGAGTGAAGAGGTGGAAGAAAGAGGGTTAAGAGAGGAAGAGAGCTCAGACATTGAAAGAGAGGAGAGAGAGCTTGAAACACCAGCACCCTGTTTGTCAGGTGTCCATGGTATGTTGTTCATTGTGCTTTTCAAATATTTTTTACATAAATAAAAAATAAGCACAACCTATTTGATTTATTTAACCTATAATAATTTAAAGAACCATAGCTCAATATATGTTTAACCTTGCTTATAGTGTTTACAGTCAGTGTTCTTTATTAGATATTGTTGAGATATATGCCTAAAAAAAACAAACCTTTAGACAAAGGTTGCTGCAGTAGTAGCTGTACATGAACGATTAGGTGTTAAATGTTTCATACTGTAACATTTAAATATAAGTGATTTTTATTTTACTTTACTTCTAGGTATATCAAAATTTTGGTCAGAAGGCCCGACCCAGCCAAAACTACATACCTTCCCAAAGAAGACCTTTCCAGGCGGAGTCCGGAGGAGCTTCCGTGCTGATTGGTACCAAACACATCCATGGCTTGAATACTCACAGTCTAGAGATGCCTGCTACTGTTCTGCATGTAGACATTTTTCTCTTCCTGATGCTCCAAAGAATGTTTTTACCTCCTTTGAGGGGTACAGTAATTGGAAGAAGGCTACATTTAAAGACAGTGGGTTTTCTTCTCATGCCAAATCTGAGAACCATGTAAACGCAATGGTAGCATGGGCAGAGAACAAAAAAAAGCAAGACAAAAATACTTCACTGTTGGGTGTCATGGATGAACATTACCAGAAAAAGGTAACTGTAACAGAGGGAGTAGTCCGGGTCCGCGGCTCACCGACCAGATCTGTAACAGTAACAGAGGATCGAAAATACATCAAAACATTGGCTGAAATTCTTGTCCTAACTGCTTCTGAAAATCTAGCCCAGCGGGGTCACCGAGAGTCTCCAGACTCAGACAGACGAGGTGTTTTTCTGGCCATGCTAGATTTGTTGGGCAAACATGATCCCATTGTTAAAAAAGAGACTTGAACAGCAAGCTAAAAATGCTAAGTATACAAGTACCCAGCAAACAGGGGACGTCCCCCGGACGTTGCAAACGTCCGTTTAGGTCCGCAGTACGTCCGCTTTGTAACGTTCGCTGGCGGACGTTTGGAGAACGTCGCTATTTGGTCCGATTTGTAACGTTCACTGTCGAACGTTTAAGGACGTCCGGATTTGGTCCGCTTTATAACGTTCGCTGTCAGATGTTCTGATGACGTCCGGATTTGGTCCGCTTTGTAACGTTTTCTAACGGACGTTCTGAGGACGTTTACTTACGTCCGCATTTGGTTCTCTTTTTGACGTTCGCTGGCGGACATTCAGAGGACATTCGCCCGAACCAGTTTGCGAACATCCCTGTTTCGTCCCTCATCTGCCATTTCCATAAGAACACTTGAAAATCCAGTCGCCCATGCTTGGACTTTACCTGACACCTTGCAACTCAGACTTCATTAAATTAAAGACAAATAAATAAAAATAAAAATAAACCCATACTGGTTTTTAAAGGGTATGTTTCCTTAAAACAAAATCCCTTTTTTAACTGTAATAATGGAATGAAAATTCCATTTTTATTATTATTATACTATAGTATAAACTATATATTTTAATTAATTGTAAAATAAATTACTTTCATTTATGCAAAAGAAAAAGTAACTTCTGTAATTAAAGATGTCATCAAATCACGAGTCTGTTTCAGCATTTCGACATCAAAAACAAGATACACTTCAATAATGTAATTGAACCTAGGCTACAGTTAGGCCCTATGTATTCCCCATACATAAATAAAATAAGGTTGAATCCCTGAAGAGTGATGAATGCAGCCAAGGAAAACATGAAGAATAGAAAGAATAGAAGAAAGTGGAAAATAACACAGGTAAGACAAATAAATCAGTTCTTACTTTTTTAATATTGCTGTTGGTAAGCTGACAAGAGAAGTTATTTAGGAAAATTATTATTATTTTTTTTAGTTATTGCATTTAAGACTGTTATGCAGCGCAAAAATAAAAGTGTAAAAGCCAATCAAATGAGCTTGTGATCGAATGACGTCACTTAGGGTGCGCGCATGTATCCATGGCAACGCTGAGCTGCTGAGTGACAGATAACGGTCTTACTGCGATTTCCTCAGACATGGCCTTGAGTTTTCGCTTTTGTCCGGTCGAAAAGGTATTTATACTTTTATACTTGTAGACATTAGGTCCCGTAAGCGTATCTCGTAATACTTACATTTTATGAAAAGTTTACCTTTTAAAACATTTGCTGAGTCTGTCAGTCGTGTAAGGCTGCTGGCCGTTAGCCTAAACACTTTCGAAGCTAACGTTAGCACCCATATAGAAATGTGATACATGGCCATATATGAACATTTATATAAAACGATAGTTAATATGTGTGAACCTATCTGTACATATTTGTAATAACACTGTTTGAATGAGCCATATATGATAAAGAACTTGTACAAACATGTGAATGACCTTTTATTTATTTATTTATTTATTTTACTTTTTACAGAGTTATGAAACTATTTGATCATATAGATAATATAAAATAATATAAGAAGTCGCTGTTTGGATTTTAATGAGCAGATACTTAAGAGTCTATGAATGGATCATTAGCAAAATCGCGGTGTTAAAATCCTGGCGTTAAGGACTTTTAGAATAAAGATTTAAACTTGTGGTGTTAGTCACATCCGGGACATTTGCTCGTGTGCGCGCCTCACGCATTTGGAATATTTTTCACAGAGGCCATTTTCTTCCCTCTCGATGCGGAGCATATGAGGACGGGAAACAACGAAATAAAGTGTTTAATCTTACGCACAAAATGTGTTTTGTAATATAATATCGTTTTATAACGATATTAATGTGCTGTATGCCGCTAAACCTTTCTCAAAGACATTTTTTTCTACTCGCGATGCGGAACAGACGAGAGCTGTGTACTCCTGAACTTCTTCCTAGAGAGATAACGTTAACGTTATTTCCTTTCACTCGCGATGCGGAGCAGACAGGGTATTTATCAAGAAAACACCTAAGTAAGTGTTTTACCTCAATTGCGATATGTGTTTTATAAGATAATATTACTTTATGACGATATTAACGTTACGCAGTGCGTGCCTAACACGGTTAAACGTTTCTCGCAGATTTGAATTGCTATGCAGTGTTGACGTGGAGGCCGCTTTTAACAGGGAAACGTAAGAAGTAAGTGTTTTGCCTCATTTAAAATATGTATTTTATAACTGTATGCTTCTAAACCAACATATAGTTTCTTACAGATCTCATTTGCTTTACAGTGCTAACTTAGATGTCATTTTTAACAGGGAAAGTAAGTGTTTTATAACGTCATATCGATTTATAGCGAAATTTATGTATTTAAACTGATTCTCAGAGCAATATTTTCTTTCACTCAGGATGCGGAGCGGACAGAGAAGTTGGTTTTATCAAAGAAAACACAGAAAGTAAGTGTTTTACTTCATTTACTTGTAATATTACTTTATGATGATAGTAATATGCTGTGTGCACCTAAACATTTCTCATAGATCTGAATTGCTATGCAGTGCTGAGGTGGAGGTAATTTTTAACAGGGAAACACTAGGAGTAAGTGTTTTATCTTATTTAAAATATATATTTAAGTAAGTGTTTTACTTCATTTACATTATGTATTTTATAAGGTAATATTGCTTTATGATGACATTTATATGATGTGCACCCTAAACAATCCTAAATGTTTCTCACAGATATTAATTTCTATGCAGTGCTGACGTGAAGGTCGCTATAACAGTTTCTACAATATTTAAGGTTTGTTGCTAGTCGCAGAGGAAGCCATTATTTGTTATGAAGCTGAGGGGAAAAGTAAAACAATGTTACACAACCTTCATAACTTAGCGTCCTTTTGCGTTGTTGTGCTGTTGGTGATAGTTTAAATCTGAGAATCATAAATAATGATGATTTTTAGTCAACCAAACCTAATAATAAAAAAAGTCATGTTTTTAAAAAAAAAAACAAAAATCATGAAATTGTATTATTTGTGTCCTAAGAAGATGGGAAATTGCAATGAATTTATTTTCTGATTTCTTGCCCTTTTTAGGATTAATGTGGTTCTATCTGCATTTTTTTTAAGATGCTGTGATGATGATACATCCTGGAACCACTTCTGGCCAAATTGGTACAGCCTTGAACTGCAAAATGGCAGAGCTCACTATATTGCCACTTGATTGTTTTACTGTAACTTCAGCCAAAAATAAAAATGTTGTATTATTTAACTGCCATCAAGTTGATTCAAACCTGAATGAGCTTCTTTCTTCTGCTGAACACAAAAAGGTATTGTGAAGAATGTTTGTAAACAATTGCTGTCCACTTCCATGGTAGGAAAATACTAAGGAAGTAAGTGGAGCCCCAAAACTGTTTGGTTACAAACATTCTTCAGAATATCGTCCTTCGTCAGCAGAAGAAAGAAGCTCATACAGGGTTTGGACCAACATGATGGTAAGTAAATAATTACATAATTTTCATTTTTGGGGAACTATCCCTTTAAATACATTTTAAATAACTTTAAAAAAGTGTTAATATTATTGTGTTTTGTAGCTGATCAGTTAATTAAAAGTTTTGTAAACATTACCCTTATTGTGTTTTTGCCATTTATATTTTGCCATTAAATTTTTAGTTCAGATATATGTAACTTATATTTAACATATATTTAATTTACATATACATTGTTGCCCATATATGAACATGTACTATAAAGACATATATGTGTGTATTTAGGGAAATATATGTTACATATGTGAAAGCGGCTATTTTGTATATCTGTGTAATCCATACATGGACATATATTATATATGTGTTTTACATATATTGCCATATATCAGATTTTCATAAAGCTGAAACGATTAAACATATACAATGTTGACAGATATTCAACTTGAATATTGAACAAAGCGATATGCTGGCGCTGTTGTGTGAAGTGCATTTTTGATAAACGCACATAGAAAAGGAACAATGGCCTAAAAATCATAAGAGGTTGGCTATCAATCGGGAAATTCTACACAGGTGTCATTCGCGCAGATAATGAGTAGTCAGTTGATTCAGTTTGATAGAATATTATGTCATTATGCGAAAACGAAGTCAACGTTTAAAACCATTGCTGATTTTTGTTCATTTATATTGTTTTAGGTTTCCAACATAAGGGTGGAATCAGACCTGGATAACGCCCAACATCTGGAACAGACGACAGACAGACACACACACACACAAAAGAAAAATATTTTAACAAATAAAAAAGTATTGTTAACGTACTATTGCTTGTGTGTTTATTCCTTGGGTAGATCAATTTTGTCTGTTTCGACTAATGACATGTTTACATATATTAAAATGACCTGTAGCGAACGTTCGCTATAGGTCCCCACAATGTTTTCTTGAACGTCCCGTAAGCGTCCCTGTTACGTCCCGCGAACGTCCCCGTTTCGTCCTCCGGACGTCCCGCGAACGTCCCCAGTACGTCCCGCGAACGAACTCGCAACGTCCCCATGACGTCCAAAAAACCCTACACGATGACGTCCAGGGGACGTTCCCAGATGCCATTCAGGGGACGTTGTGGCGACCTTTTTTTGTTAGCTGGGTAAAACCATCCAGAATGAAATACTGTCTTGTCTGGCAGAAATGGTGAAAGAGGAAATCATGAAAGAAGTTAAAGAGAGTGTACAGTTTTCTGTGATCGTAGATGAGACTAAAGATGTTCCGAAAAAAGAGCAAATGTCAATTGTTCTGAGATACTATTACAATGGTCTGATTTATTAGAGCTTTCTAGAATTTCAAGAGGCAGAAACGCTTGATGCTGCTGGGTTAACTGAGAAAATAATTGGCTGTTTGGAGAAGTATGGTTTGGAGTACAAGAAAAATCTTGTAGGTCAGGGGTACGATGGAGCCTCTGTAATGAGTGGGGCCCATTCAGGTGTCCAAGCGAGAATAAAAGCAGTGGCCAAGCATGCATTTTATGTGCATTGCAGTGCACACAGTCTCAACCTGGTCATAGTAGATGCCGTCAAAAATGTGCCAGACGCTGGGAATTTCTTTTCTTTGTTGGAAAGACTTGATGTGTTCTTGTCTGGATCTTACGTCCATCAAAAATGGCTTGAAGTACAGCGGAACATGTATGATGGTGTATCAAGGGAGCTCCAGCGACTCAGTGATACACGCTGGGCTTGTAGACATGTAGCATGTCGCAATGTCATGGATAGATTGCCTGCTATTTTGCAAGTGCTTGAAGAGCTCTCGGATGAGAACAATCCTCAAAGAGCTGTTGAAGCAAAAGGCATATTGGCCCAAATTGATGTCAGTTTTGTTGGATGTCTTGTGCTCTTTCGAAAGGTGTTGAGTGACTCTAATATTTTGTCTGAGATGCTCCAATCTAAATCTGTTGACCACTCTAAGGCTGTTGAACTCATTGATGCACTAAAAGAAACACTGACAAATTATCGCAGTGAGGCCTTTTTTGAAGACCTATGGTCAGAAATACTTAATATGTGTGAAAAGAGTCACATTTCAACAACATTTCACACCCGAAAGCAGTCAAAACAGATAGCTACAAAATTTCAAGATTCCATCGTTACTTCCACACTTGGACAGCATGTAGAACCAGACAGCAAGGAGACTTTTTGAGTCAAAGTGTTCTACCCAGTCTTGGACACCAAAGACGCTTTTCAGATACCAATTGCAACATCATGAAAGGCATTCAGGCTTTAAATCCATCAAGCTGTAGTTTTTTAAGGGAGGAAGAGATTGTCTCTTTGGCTAATGCTTATGAGTCAAGTGTTGAAGATCTTAAACATGAGCTTCACCAGGTAGGGAGAGTCCTAGATAGACTTAAGATGAATGGAAAAGAAAGTCCTATTACTCTGATGGAGTTTGTTAATTTTCTGGAACCATATAAGCTTGTTTTCTTTGAGCTGTTCAGGTTGTGCAAAATAGCTGTAGTGTTATCAGTTAGCAGCGCAACATGTGAAAGGAGTTTTTCAGCTCTGAAGATAATCAAAAATCACCAGTTTGGCTATTCTCAGCATTGAATCAAAACGCACCAAGGCCTTGAATTTAGATGACTTTGTTAAAAGATTTGCTAAACAACATGGCAATCGTCGCATTCAGTTACAGTAGGTTCAATTACTTGCATTCTTTAGATGTGGGTAGTAAATATGTCTGCAACTGTACGCATGTGCACCAAAGCTGTTTGTTGGATGGTTTAATAGACTGCTGGTCATAACCTTGTTACACCAAAATTTGTAATTTAGTTTTCGGCCCATCCAAATTTGTTGGTTTTGTTAAAAAAGAAGAGATACTTGGATTTAAAGGGACTTTTGTTGCTTTACTTGCACTAAAATTATTGAATTTGTTTTTATGTCTCATCCAAGATATTTGAATACTTTAAAAGGTCATTTTGTTGCTCTTGTTGCACTGAATACTGTGATTTATTTTATTCATTTTGAAGACATATGTTGGTGATTTAAATGTGGTTTCTGTATATTTATTATGTGTTTTTGACTTAAGGAAACCAGTACTTGATCCATTGAGACTTTGTATCTATATGCAGTCTGCATTGTTTGTCATGCTTAGTAAATTAAACTTGGCATATACTTAAACTTGCTACAGGTTTGCGTAGAACACAATAAAGAGAAGTTAAATATACCGTACCATCTCATTTAATTTATCTGACTTTCCAATCCAGATATCAGGTTCAAGTCAATCACAAATCAGCCTTTATTTCATTTTTATAGAACAATGTAAAAATGTGCACCCTAGTGTATACACTGAATAAGCAGTGTTGGGAAGG
This sequence comes from Labeo catla, assembly GCA_012976165.1. NCBI lineage: Eukaryota > Metazoa > Chordata > Actinopteri > Cypriniformes > Cyprinidae > Labeo > Labeo catla. The sequence goes on along the minus strand of VONZ01001634.1, from coordinate 29,250 downwards.
TTACTTTGGAAATGTAATAGGTTACAGATTACAAGTTACTTGATTTAAAATGTAATAAGTAGTGTAACTTTTCAATTACTTTATTAAAGTAATGTAACTTATTACTTTTAATTACTTTGTGATTACTTTTCTAAATTTCTAATATTTTCAACTGTTAATCATTTTGAAACATTTAAACCAGGCAGAGTTAACCTTACAGTAGCGTTCAAAACTGATTACGATCAGACTTTCTAAATCCTTTATCACTTGAATTAAGATTATAATAAGTAAGGGATAATATGTGACCCTGGACCACAAAACCAGTCGTAAGTGTAAAATTGTAAAATCAAAATTGAGCTTTATACATCATCTGAAAGCTGAATAAATAAGCTTCAGTATGTGGAATCTGAGGGTGCACAAAAAATCAAAATATTGAGAAAATCGCCTTTAAAGATTTTTTGCAAAGCATATTACTAATCAAAATTTAAGTTTTGATATATTTACAGTAGGAAAATTACAAAATATCTTCATAGAACATGATCTTTACTTCATTTCCTAATGATTTTTGGCATAAAAGAAAAATCTATAATTTTGACCCATACAATGTATTTTTGGCTATTGCTACAAATATACCCCAGCGACTTAAGACTGGTTTTGTGGTCCAGGGTCACATATACATCTTTATTTTGCGATAACAACTGGCTGAATGTACATTATCTCACTTATTACACAGCTGCTTGATAGATTATTTAGATTTTTGCGTGTCAAAATAATTAGACACAAAACACTGATCTGAGTTGAAATATTTGAACGCAAAGCTTCCATAGAGAAATCAGTTGCTAGCAAGCGGCAAGTTCAAACTAGACATTTTAGGGATACAGTGCAGTCATACCACTTTTCTTACACATTTCACCACATAAATAATTAAGTAGTAGTACTAGTTTGTTAGTTATCTTAATAGTAATCCATTACAGTGTATAAAAAAATAAAAAAAAAATGGCAGCAGCTGCGTTTGTATGAAACAATAGAGCAAGTCCACGATACCAGGATGACAGAATTAAGAAATTGTCCACATAATATTGAATTAAGGTTTAATATTTTATTAGCTAACCAAACACAAAGCTTCCGCCAAGAAAAATTATCAAGCATATAGCACTGACTTAAGTTGTCCCGAAAGAGTCTGAGCTGTGTAATAATTTAATTTAAAGCACAGCCACCACAAATTCAGACTTTTTTTTCGGGGCTTTTTATGCCTTTTATTGTGATAGGACAGTAGAGAAATGACAGGAAAGAGCTAGGAGGAGAGAGGGGAGCGGGATCAGCAAAGGACCTCGAGACGGGAATCGAACTCAGGTCACCGTGAGTGCAGTTGCGCTATATGACATAACAAGATCATAACATAAATAACATCATAACAAGAAATAGTTTAATAGCTATGATACTGGGTTTGAAATCAAATGTTTGCATAGTTATGACAGAAGACACTAGCATCTAACAATGCCTTGGAAAAAATAATCTTAAAAAATAAAGTTTATGCATAAACCCAAATAGGAAATAAAACAGTTAACGAATAAGCATGTGTCCTATTCTTTGTCCTAAACTCCTGAAGAATTGGTGTCTCATTTTAGAGCAGTCAATGCAATTTAAAATAAGTCAGTTAAATCTGTAAGTGGGGGTGGGTGGGTGAAAAAATTCAGATGTAATCCCCTTTGTAATCACTGGCATTTTTCAAAAGTAAATGTAATTTAATTACATATTTTATCTCAGTAACTGTAACTAATTACAATTACATTTATTTTGTAATTAAATTACGTAATTCCGTTACATGTAACTAGTTACTCCCCAACACTGTGAATAAGAATAGCATTTCTTGAATCCACAAAAACCATGCAAGGATGCTTGCTTCAGTGTTGCCACCCCTTATAATTTTAATGCCACCCCCTTGCCACCCCATGAATAATTTTCTAGATCCGCCCCTGTTCACAGCACCTCTAGGAAACGCAAATAATTACTGCAATTTTAACCAAAAACTCATTATGATGTAATGATTAACTGATGAACAGATCAAATTAGTAATTCTTTTTGGCAGATTGCATACTGTTATATTTCCCAGTAGATATTTTGTTACTGCAGACTGAGACTCACTGGACACACAATTACTTTTGATAATTTCTTTTACTAGTTTTTTTTTTACAATTTCAGCTGAGGGTTTTTTTATGTTTGTTTGTACCGACAGCGAACACTACAAAGTGGACCTAATAGGACGTTCGCAAAGTCTAGTCTAATAGGTTGTTTGCTGGGATGGCAATTCTTCCTGTTGTCATCTAACCTAAGACAACAAAATTAACTCATTCAGTAGTGGTAGGGGTGTGACGAGACACTTATCCCACGAGACGAGACGAGACATGAGACTGGGTTCACGAGAACGAGACGAGACAAGATTTTTAAACTTTTCTTAAGAAATTGTCAATGAGCAAATATATAGGGAAAATAGTCTTTTATTCAACTGAAAAAGACAAAATGCAAAAAAAAAAGTAGCTGCATTTTTAACTTTATGAAATTAAACTTTCATTTTAATGAATTATATGCAGTAATAACATTTAAACAAGAGCTTCACGATTCTGGATAAATTGAGAATCCCAGTTATTTTTAATAAATTGGAGACCATGATTCTCTCACGATTCTGGAGAAAAAAGATTAGAAAACTAAACAAAATAACGTAATTTACTAGTGGTTCTGACAAACTTTTGTAATCAAGATGGTGCCGCGTATGGCTGCCGTGGTGTGGAGCTCTCCAATTCTTTTACTGTCTTTGTTTGTTTGTTCTGTTTTTAGTCATTCTCTTAGTGTCAGTTTTACCAGAGACGAACTACTGGACATAAGGCAACATACACCAGAAAATGTTTTTCCGTTTTTTGATTATTCAGACGCTTTGTTAGATGTACTAGTCGGAGGAGCAGCGATCCCTGCTGAAAAAAAAACAGCTAAAACCAGCTTAAGCTGGTTGGCTGGTTTTAGCTGGTTTAAGATGGAAGTAGCTGGTTTTAGCTGGTCTCCCAGCCTGGCCAAGCTGGTTTAAGCTGGTTTAAGATGGAAATAGCTGGTTTAAGCTGGAAGTAGCTGGTCTTAGCTGGTCTCCCAGCCTGGCCAGGCTGGTTTTAGCTGGTTTAAGCTGGAAGTAGCTGGTTTTAGCTGGTCTCCCAGCCTGGCCAGGCTGGTTTTAGCTGGTTTAAGATGGAAATAGCTGGTCTTAGCTGGTCTCAGCCTGGCCAGGCTGGTTTTAGCTGGTTTGCTGGAAGTAGCTGGTTTTAGCTGGTTTAAGATGGAAGTAGCTGGTTTAGCTGGAAGTAGCTGGAAGTAGCTGGTTTAGTTGGTCTCCCAGCCTGGCCAGGCTGGTTTTAGCTGGAAGTAGCTGGTTTTAGCTGGTTAAGCTGGAAGTAGCTGGAAGTAGCTGGTTTTAGCTGGTTAAGCTGGAAGTAGCTGGTTTTAGCTGGTCTCCCAGCCTGGCCAGGCTGGTTTTAGCTGGTTGCTGGAAGTAGCTGGTTTTAGCTGGAAGTAGCTGGTTTTAGCTGGAAGGTGCTGGTTTTAGCTGGTCTCCCAGCCTGGCCAGGCTGGTTTTAGCTGGTTTTAGCTGGTTTCCCAGCCTGGCCAGGCTGGTTTTAGCTGGAAGTAGCTGGTTTTAGCTGGTCTCCCAGCCTGACCAAGCTGGTGTCCATTTGACCTAATTACAAATTAATCAGTTTGTTTCACTTACTGACAAGGTTCAATTCAAGGTAAGTTTAGTATCATAATCAGGTAGGTTAGATGATACATCTTAAATTATTCTAGTTGTTAATGATAATATATCTGAGAAGAGTCTTAAATAAATTGTAGTATAAAGTATAGCATAAAATCAAGCTAGCACTCAAAAAATCAGCATAGAACTCAAATCAGATTAAATTATTGTCTGAAGAAATACATTCACCATAGTTGTGTGACCAAATATAGTCAGCTGTTTTATTTTTAAGGAGTGTTTCGGTATTAAATAGACTTTTACACAAAATATAAATTAAACAAACACAGTCTTTATATAATAGATAACGATCACCTGCAATTAAAAAAAAAAAACACTAGGAGAAAAAAAACAACGTGGTGGTTTGACGCAAACGTACAGCATATTGCTGTAAATTTTAAATCTACAGAGGCGGGATTTTCTTCAACGGTCGACATTCGGGAGCAGCAATAGGTACGATTCACAACTGCGGTAAGTGATTTATTTCACTTTTAATTTTTCATGCTTGGTAACTCTACATTCGCGGTAACCGCAGATTAACGAATCCTCTGTCCGCGGGGCGCGAGGGAGACTTGTGCCGGGTTTAAGGAGCGCGGTCGCGCGAGGATTTCACACATTCCCCGGCCTCATACCGGCTATAGGCGGAAAATCTCTGGGTTCCTACAGTAATAATTACACGCTTCACTGACAACAGTTGTGATTCACGGGAACGTCGTGTTGTTCAGCACACTTTCTCGTTAGTATTTTATGATGTAAATCAAATTTGCACAAGTAGTCATCTGTAAACAGGGGCGTGAAATGAAACGTGTGACGTTACTTAAGTCTCGCGACTCACGGTCATCCCGCTCACGGAGGATGTAAACTGTCCCGTAAACTTTAAACGGTGCTGTTAAAGCGGTTAACGTAAGCAGAGAGACGTGCGAGAACCTTTGATAACTTGCTAATTCCTTATTGTTTGGTTGTAATGCTTTTTGCTAACTTTGGTTTAAAGAATGAGTTAATCCAGCCCATCTTCCTGTCTGGCCTTTTCGCAGCATATATTCACTCCGGAGTAACCTTACCAGGAGGAGTCAGATGGGGATTTGGAGTTCATTCAAAGGTAATGGTTGCATTCTAAGAATTTAAATACCTGAATTTTACATGTAGATATTTTAGAAGATGTTTCTCAACTCCAGAAGAGAGACGAATTTTAAGGGAGAATGATTCAGATATCTCAAAAGCTAAAACTAATGTGAATTACATATTGTTTGTTTCCTGACTGATTTGTAGATATTACAGAGGAGCTAAGAAGTCGAAAGGAAAAGTGCCATCTAAAACAACAGGGCAAATGGTACAGAAGAAACCGGTTGAAGTGAACCCAAGTTGCCACTCTTCTTTGCAAAGTGAAGGATTGTCAGCAGAATTTCTGAAATGTAAGACATACACACATACCAAGATCTCTTTTTTCCTTTTATTATATTCTTTTATTATCTACATTGCCATTCAATAGTTTGGGATTAGTACAATTTTTTTTATGTTTTTTTTTATTAAATAAGTCTCTTCTGTTAATCAAAGCTGCATTTAATTGATCAGAAATACAGACAATTAATTGGAAAAAAAAGTAATGTTGTGAAATATTATTGCAATTTAAAATATAGGGTTTTTTTTGTCTATTTTAATATACTTTAAAATATAATTTATTTCTGAATTTTCATTTTTCGTAATGTCTTTTCATTACGCCAGTCTCACATGATCCTTTATAAATCATTGTAATATGCTGATTTATTATCAATTTTAGAATAGAATAGAAATATTTTTTTTTGGAACCTATGATACTTTTTTCAGGATACTTTCATGGATAAAAAAAAAACTGAAAAACTGTTAAACTGAAATTGATAGTAAAGACCTCTATTGTTAGATAAGATTTCTATTTTCTGTTTTCTATTTGTTGAGAGGTAATCTAATTTTTCTATTCATTCATGCATGCACTATATGTAATCATTTGGCCTGCCCATGACTAAAAATTTCTGGTCAACTAGTAGTCATTTATTTTTAAGAGATTAGTCGACTAATTGCTTATTAATAAACTATATAATTTATAATAATGAACCTTTAATTGCCTATAGCCCATCAGCACTCAAGCGCACACAAAGCTTGCCACAGAACACTGGCAGAAGTAATGATTATGAATGTGTCAGGTAAAGAAAACAGCGAAGAAGACTGCATTAACATTATAATAATTCATTAATATGTGTTTTCTGTATTTTTGGCAGCAGTGATAAAGTCGATAACACTTGTCATCTCTACAGTGGATGTGCACGTTTGATTGAATGGATTACACAATCTGAAAATACTTGTTTTCCATTTTAACTGGCTTATTTAAAAGTAGACATTTCGCTTTCTATAGATACATTTTTTTCATGTCTGTGAAGTAAGCATGGAGTTTCTGTTTTTTTGACACCCTCAAGTTCATAGATATATATATATATATATATATATATATGTACAGGGGTTGGACAATGAAACTGAAACACTGGCCAATATAGTGTTGGAGGTTTCATGGCTATATTTATGCAGCCTGGTGGCCAGTCTTTACTGATCGCACATTCCACCAATAAGAGCAGAGTGTGAAGGTTGACTATGTGCACCCAATAGCTCAAACATTGTACCCTGAAGGTGGTGCCGTGTATTAGGATGATAATGCACCAATACACACAGCAAGACTGGTGACAAGAGTGATTTGATGAACATGAAAGTAAAGTTAAACATCTCCCATGGCCTGCACAGTCACCAGATCTGAATATTATTGAGCCACTTTGGGGTGTTTTGGAGGAGTGAGTCAGGAAATGTTTTCATACACCAACATCACATAGACCTGGCCACTGTTCTGCGAAAGGAATGGCTCAAAATCCTTCTGGCTACCGTGCAGGACTTGTATTTGTCATTCCCAAGATGAAATAATGCTGTATTGGCTGCAAAAGGAGGCCAAACACCATACTAATTGTGGTCTAAACCCAGGTGTTTCAGTTTCACTGTCCAACCCCTGTATGTATGTATGTATACACACACTTCCATTTGGATATATCAATTTTATCTTTATCTTAGCAATAAAAGGAACAACTATCAGGGGCATGTTTCTAAATTATTGCAGGCTATGTCTGGGATAAAAAAGGAAAATGACACACAAAGACATGACACTATAGTTTGTTTGTTTTTAAGTAGTTTTACTTGTTGAAAATTAATAATCTAAATTATTTCTTTTTTAAGTCTGTTTCAGTGACTGGCGGAAACAAAAGGAGCCTGAGAGAAGAGGGAGAAACAAGTGGGGCATTACATATCCCAAAAAAATACAAGATATAATAAAAAGAAAATAAAAATAAAAATGCATAATATGTTTAGAATTCTGTTATTGTTCATCTTCACCATTAATTCTTAATATAGTTTTAGAATTGTAATCATTCCAATTATTTTGTAAATATTTTGTAAATATTTGTTATTAAAGGGGCTGTAAGATCAAATAAAAAACATTTTAATGGTTCCTTGTGGTCCTGCAGATTATTAAAAGTAAACACATTACTTATTTGTTGCATTGTTTATCAGGAAAATTGAGGCAGACACTATGTAATCAATCCATCATCAAACATTTTGACCAGCTAAGACCAGCCTGACCAGCTTAAACCAGCTAAGACCAGCCTGGCTGACCAGCTAAAACCAGCTAAGACCAGCCTGACCATCTTAAACCAGCTAAGACCAGCTTGACCAGCAAAACCAGCTAAGACCAGCCCGACCAGCTATGACCAGCTAAGACCAGCCTGGCTGACCAGCTAAAACCAGCTAAGACCAGCCTGACCAGCTTAAACCAGCTAAGACCAGCCTGGCTGACCAGCTAAAACCAGCTAAGACCAGCCTGACCAGCTTAAACCAGCTAAGACCAGCCTGACCAGCTAAGACCAGCCTGGCTGACCAGCTAAAACCAGCTAAGACCAGCTTGACCAGCTAAAACCAGCTAAAACCAGCTTGACCAGCTAAAAAAAGTGGCCAAAACCCCTCTAAAACCAGCTTGAAAAACCAGCAATGACCAGCCTGGGAGACCAGCTTAAACCAGCTTGACCAGCTTAAGCTTGTTTAAGCTGGTTTTTTCAGCAGGGATCCTACTCAAACGCGCGCTCAGGCGCAAACGAGGGAAACGCGCCGGCACCCTGGTTAAGCTCCGCAACCGCGGCTTCCGAACAGCACTTCCTAGTATACATTTAGCGAATCTCCGTTCCCTTCCTAACAAAATGGACAAACTTCTTCTCCTGAACCGTATAAACAAGGACTTTTCAAAATCTGCTGCATTGTGCTTCACTGAAACCTGGTTAAGTGAAAGCATTCCGGACAACGGACTGCATATTTCGGGCTTTCAGCTGTTCAGATCGGACCGCATCGCGGAGTTAACGGGGAAAACGAGAGGTGGTGGATTATGCTTCTACATAAATGAAGGTTGGTGTTCAGATGTAACAACTCTGAAAAAGATGTGCTCTCCTAATTTAGAGGCGCTCTTCATAAACTGTAAACCACTCTATTCGCCCCGTGAGTTTTCCTCTTTCATTCTCGTGAATGTGTACGTTCCTCCAGACGCGTGTGTGAGCGCCGCGATGCAACAGCTGGCCGAACAAATTACTGATACGGAGCAACGCTACCCAGACTCTCCTTTAATTATTCTAGGGGGAATTTAACAAAGCAAACCTTTCCCGTAAACTGCCAAAATACAGACAGCACGTTAAATGTCCCACCAGAGACAGTAATATATTAGATCACTGTTACACAACAATTAAAGATGCATATCACTCTGTCCCACGGGCAGCTTTGGGGCTCTCTGATCACTGTTTGGTTCATCTTATACCAACCTACAGGCAGAAACTGAAAGCAGCTAAACCTGTATCAAGGACTGTTAAAAGATGGACTAATGAAGCAGAGCAGGATTTACAAGCCTGTTTCGAATGGACTGATTGGAGTGTTTTTGAAGCTGCCACTACCAATCTGGATGAGCTCACAGAGACTGTAACTTCATATATCAGTTTCTGTGAGGATATATGCATCCCCACCAGGACATTCTTATCATTCAATAATGATAAACCATGGTTTACAGGGAAACTCAAACAGCTTCGTCATGCCAAAGAGGACGCTTACAGATGCGGGGATAAAATCTTGTATAACCAGGCCAGGAACAGACTAACAAAGGAGATCAGGGTGGCTAAAAAGAACTACTCTGAAAAACTGAAAAAAGAGCTTTCAGCAAACGATCCAATGTCAGTATGGACTGGTCTGAAGAACATCACTATGTACAAGAAACCACCCCCACAGTCTGTGGAGAATCAACAACTGGCTGACGATCTGAATGTGTTCTACTGCCGGTTTGAAAAGCCCAGACTCACACCCGACTCCCGCTCTGATCTGCACTTCACACATTCACCCACCCCCCCTGCAACTCCCCTCCCTCCCTCCCCCACCACTCAACCTGTGCTGGAGGTCTGTGTAGAGGACGTCAACCGAGTCTTTAGGAAGCAGAAACCTAGGAAAGCTTCTGGCCCAGACAGTGTTTCACCTGCCTGTTTAAAGGTCTGTGCTGACCAACTGGCTCCTGTCTTCACACAGATCTTTAACAGATCACTGGAGCTGTGCTTAGTTCCCAACTGCCTCAAACGTTCCACCATCATTCCAGTCCCCAAAAAGCCCAAAATCACTGGACTTAATGACTACAGACCTGTTGCTCTCACGTCTGTGGTCATGAAGGCATTTGAGAAACTGGTCCTGGCCTATCTGAAAGACATCACTGGACCCTTCCTGGATTCTTTTCAGTTTGCCTACAGAGCAAACAGGTCTGTGGATGACGCAGTCAACATGGCACTGCATTACATCCTGCAACACCTTGACAGAACTGGGAATTATGCAAGGATCTTGTTTGTGGACTTCAGTTCGGCCTTCAATACCATCATGCCTGACCTTCTCTCAGACAAACTGACACAGCTCTCTGTGCCCACCTCCATCTGTCAGTGGATTACCAGCTTCTTGACAGACAGGCAGCAGCTAGTGAGGTTGGGTAAACTCACATCCAGGACTATCACAACCAGCACTGGTGCCCCACAAGGTTGCGTTCTCTCCCCACTGCTCTTCTCTCTCTACACAAATGACTGCACTTCAAAGGACCCCTCTGTCAAGCTCCTGAAGTTTGCGGACGATACTACAGTCATCGGCCTCATCAAGGACGGAGACGAGTCTGCTTACAGACAGGAGGTTGATCAGCTGGCTGTCTGGTGCAGTCTTAACAACCTGGAGCTAAACACTCTTAAAACAGTGGAGATGATCATAGACTTCAGGAGGAACCCCCCTGCTCTCCCCCCACTCACCATCATGGACAGCACTGTGGCTACAGTAGAGTCATTCAGATTCCTGGGAACCAACATCTCTCAGGACCTGAAGTGGGACAATCACATTGACTCTATTGTGAAAAAAGCCCAGCAGAGGCTGTATTTCCTCCGCCAGCTGAGGAAGTTCAACCTGCCACAAGAGCTGCTAAAACAGTTCTACTCGGCCATCATTGAGTCTGTCCTGTGTTCCTCTATTACTGTTTGGTTTGGTTCAGCTACCAAAACAGACATCAGAAGACTACAACGGACAGTCAGGGCTGCTGAGAGGATTATTGGTATCCCTCTACCCAACCTCCATGATCTTTACACCTCCAGAGTCAGGAAAAGGGCTAAGAAAATCACTCTGGACCCCTCACACCCAGCCCACTCTCTCTTTGAACTGTTGCCCTCTGGCCGACGCTACAGAGCGCTATGCACCAAAACAGCCAGACACAAGAACAGTTTTTTCCCCAAGCCATATCCCACCTGAACCACACTTAACACACCTCAGTACTGGTCATGTGTATTTACTTAACAAAACTTTTGTATATAGCACATATGCACATTCATAGTTCTGTCTATGGACATCTTTTTTTTTTTCTTTCTGTATATTTTTATTACCACTGTTATTTATAATTTATTGTATATTCTTTTTTAATATTAGTGTTTATTATTACCTTAACTTTATGTATGTCTGCACTATGTTTGTATTTTCTGTACTGGAAGCTCCTAACACCAAGACCAATTCCTTGTGTGTGAACACACTTGGCAATAAAGCTCTTTCTGATTCTGATTCTGAAACTGTTCATTGCTTAAGTCTTTTAAAAACCTATATTTATTTAAACAAAATAATAAAAAAAAAAAAAAACAAAACAATGAGTCAGTGTCTCACTTTGTTGTGAATTTTTTCTTAGAGACCAGAAGACGTTTCTGGATATCTTGAAGCAGAAGTTTCTCTTTATTCAGTTACTCGCTGCTTGGTACTGCAGTCATCAAAAAGTCGTCTAACAAAATCTCAGCACAGCAGAGTATATAGGTTTGAAGGAGGAGGAGTACATAGAGGTGGAATCAATCTAAACAAAGCATGCAAATGTGGTTCAGGAAAACAGCTCAGTTAAAGATTTTCCCAGCCTTGATCTATTTAGCATACAAGTGTCATTCAAATGCATAGGTGCTTAAACAAAAGGCACAGTTGTACCTTGAGCTTAGAATTCACACTTAACTTGGGAAAACCTGCCAGATGTCCAGGAACTGCATAAAGACAAAAGGTTACTGTCTCAGGGCTTGGGCTGTCTGCTCTTAGACTGTCACAATATACATAACTTTTTCAGTTCATGTTGTTATATTGGAACCTATAACAAATATGCATATTTTAAACAGATTCTTAAATTTGTAATCCTTCAACTTCATTAAGACTTGTTTGACTATTGAAATCTGAATGAATGTTTCAATGACATACTTTTTTTAAAAGGGCAGTTGTCGCCCTTGTATTATATATACAAGATAGTTTCGTTTTGATCGCTACTGTAAACAATAAGTGTTTATACCCAAACTATACACTTTTATTGCAGTACTTCTGTTATTTAAATGTCTACAACACAGAAATAATGATTATAATGGGGTTGAAAAGACTGTTTATTGCTTTCTGCGTTCACATTTACCACGATCCTCTGATTCATTAACATGGGCAGCGACAAAACGTGCTTCTCACGCTCCACTGACACTCGCTATGTGAAACAGTCCTAATAGACATAGCTAAATCGTTGTCATTCAGGAATAAGATCGCATGGGTGTTTGAATCAAGATCTCAATATTTTAAGGACTAATCCTGCAGTTCAGTTGTAAACACTGCAAAATGTTTCATGGGGATATCGTCACGAGATCTCGCAAGATCCGCCTGGTCTCGCGAGACACCTCTGATCTCGCGAGATCTCGTGCCACGAGATCTCGTCACATCCCTAAGTAGTAGTATGATTTTATATGTCTACTCTTGTTTATCTATTGAAAAAGATTTGTAAATACTGTTGACAATTTGGATTTAGACCATGCGGTCTGAAATTTAGCACAACTAAGCAAGCCAGAGGTGACAGCGGCAAGGAACCAGAACTCCATCGGTGACAGAATGGAGAAAAAAAAACTATGGGAGAAACCAGGCTTAGTCGGGGGGCCAGACGCAGAGGACTCATCTGGTTCCCGTGGTCTTGTGCCGATGGCCGTCTAGGTGACGAGGTCTTCACTGGGGCTTATCTAGTCAATGTGGTCTCCGGGGGGGACTGCAGTGACCATCTGATCTGGATATGGACTGGATCTGGTGGTTAAGGTGACCTCCGAATAAAGAAAGAATCAGACTAATATTAGCATAGATGCCATTCTTCTTATGATGCACTGAGTACATCTGAGTACTGAGTACACAGTACACTGACTTAATTAATGCAGCCTAACAATCCTTTAATGGATTTGAATTATAGAAATATGTTGATGTGCTATGTGTAAGCCAGGATGGGTCTTTAATCTAGAATTAAACTGACAGAGTGTGTCTGCCTCCCGAACAGTGTTGGGTAGATTTTTCCAGAGTTTGGGCGCTAAATAAGAAAATGATCTGCTGCCCACGGTTGAATTTGATATTCTAGATATTATCAAATTGCCAGAGTTTTGTGAACGCAGCGGACGTGAGGGACTATAATGTGATAAGAGCTCACTCAGGTACTGAGGAGCTAAACCATTTAGGTCGTTATAAGTAATTAGCAAGATTTTAAAATCTATACGATGTTTAATAGGGAGCCAGTGCAGTGTTGACACAACCGGGCTAATATAGTCATAATTTCTGGTTCTAGTAAGAACTCTAGGTGCTGCATTTTGGACCAGCTGGAGTTTGTTTATTAAGCATGCAGTACAATGCAGAAGATACACAGTGGTTATGGTAGCTAATGTCTACAAATATAAAAGTATAAAAGTATAACTACTTTTTAGACTGGACAAAAGCGAAAAGTCAAGGCTGTGTCCGAAGAAATCACCGGTAAGACTGTTAACTGTCACTCAGCAGCTCAGCGTTGCCATGGATACATGCACGTACCCTCAAGTGATGTCACTCGATCGCGAGCTCATTTGATTGGCTATATTACACTTTTATTTTTGCGCTGCACGTATAGCAGTCTTGAATGCAAGAACTAAAAAAAAATAATTTTCCTAAATAACTTTTCTTGTCAGTTTACCAACAGTTTGATATGTAAATATTAAAAAGTAAGAATTAATTTATTTGTCTTACCTGTGTTATTTTCCACTTTCTTTTCTAATCTTCATGTTTTCCTTGGCTGCATTCATCACTCTTCAGGGATTCAACCTTATTTTATTTATGTATGGGGAATACATAGGGCCTAATTGTAGCCTATGTTCAATTACATTATTGAAGTGTATGTTGTTTTTGATGTTTAAATGCTGAAAACAGACTCGTGATTTGATGACATCTTTAATTACAGAAGTTACTTTTTCTTTTGCAGAAATGAAAGTTATTAATATTAGCTTCATATAGCTTCAATAATATTAATGTCAATATTTGCATTTCATTATCACAGTTAATTATACCCTTTAAAATCCAGTATGGGTTTATTTCTTGTTTATTTGTCTTTAATTTAATTAACTCTGTCTGAGTTGCAATGTGTCAGGTCTGATAATAAAATCCAAGCATGGGTCACTGGATTTTTCAAGTGTTGTTATGAAAATGGCAGATGAGAGATGAAACAGGGACGTTCGCAAACTGGTTCGGAAGAATGTCCTCCTAATGTCCGCCAGCGAACGTTAAAAGATGACCAAATGCGGACATAAGTGAATGTCCTCAATGTCTGTCAGCGAACGTTACAAAGCGTACCAAATCTGGATGTCCTCCAAACGTTTGACAGTGAATGTTACAAAAACAGTTTTCCAACATGATAATGACCCCAAACACACCACCAAGATAACAACTGCCTTGCTGAGGAAGGTGCAGTTGAAGGTGATCTGAGCTTGGGTTTTCCTAGATCGCATGATATATATATATATATAGTTCAGATGCAAAACCAGCTAAAAGCCAAAAATGAGATAATGATACTGAGTGAATGCTCCTGACACATAGTATACATCCATCAAATACTTTTACTTTAAACTCATTAAATTCCAACCTCAGCCCAATCAGAAGTACCAGTACTTACATAGAAACCTATACAAAGTAGCCAGAAAGAAATGCTAATTTTAAAGAAATACGTCAGATGGATTTAGGGGCTTTTGCATCTGAACTCTTTATATATATATCCATGACATGACATCTTGGTTAATTTTAGCCTGTTCTTGATAAATAAATATGACAGTAAAACTGCCAGTAGGTAGCAGCCCTGTCTATATAAATGAATATTTGAGTTAGCTCACTTAATTCATTCAAAGGCAGATCCATTCAGAAATGAAACAACCCAGTGTTGCGCCTTCAATTCGTGGCAGTAAATGAAGAGGTATCATATCGATCACAAGTGCAGTATGGAGTACCGCAAGGCTCAGTACTAGGGCCATTACTCTTTACGCTTTACATGTTACCCTTGAGTGATATCGGGAAATATGGTGTTAGCTTTCACTGCTATGCTGATGATACCCAGCTCTATATTTCTTCGCGGCCCGGCGAAATGTACCAATTTGAAAAACTAATGGATTGTGTAGTTGAGTTAAAAAATTGGATGACAAGTAATTTCTTACTGCTAAATTCTGAAAAAACAGAGGTGTTAATTATTGGGCCTAAAACCTCAGTGTGTAATAACCTACAACACTGTCTAATACTTGATGGCTGTTCTGTCAATTCTTCGTCATCAGTTAGGAACCTAGGTGTGCTATTTGATGGTAATCTTTCCTTTGAAAACCACATCTCTAGTATTTGCAAAACTGCATTTTTCCATCTCAAAAATATATCTAAACTACGACCTATGCTATCAATGTCAAATGCTGAAACATTAATTAATGCATTTATGACCTCACGGTTAGATTATTGTAATGCTTTATTGGGTGGTTGTTCTGCTCGCTTAATAAACAAACTCCAGCTGGTCCAAAATGCAGCAGCTAGAGTTCTTACTAGAACCAAAAAGTATGATCATATTAGCCCGGTTCTGTCTACACTGCACTGGCTCCCTATTAAACATCGTATAGATTTTAAAATCTTGCTAATTACTTACAAAGCCCTGAATGGTTTAGCTCCTCAGTACCTGAGCGAGCTCTTATCACATTATAGTCCCTCACGTCCGCTGCGTTCTCAAAACTCTGGCAATTTGATAATACCGAGAATATCAAAATCAACCGCGGGCGGGAGATCATTTTCTTATCTAGCGCCCAAACTCTGGAACAATCTACCCTACAATGTTCGGGACGCAGACACACTCTGTCAGTTTAAATCTAGATTAAAGACCCATCTCTTTAACCTTGCTTACACATAACAAATCAACATGTTCTTATAATTCAAATCCGTTAAAGGATTGTTAGGCTGCACTAATTAGGTCAACCAGAACCGGGAACACTTCCCATAACACCCGATGTACTCAGTGCATCGTCAGAAGAATGGCATCTACGCTAATATTAGTCTGTTTCTCTCTTATTCCGAGGTCACATTAACCACCAGATCCAGTCCGTATCCAGATCAGATGGTCACTGCAGTCGCCCGGATCCAGTCCAAACCCAGCCCAGATGGTGGATCAGCACCTAGAGACGACCTCTACAGCCCTGAATGTCAGCGGAGTCCACATCAACTAGATGAGCCCCAGAGACGGATCCACAGTGAAGACCACATCACCTAGACGGCTGTCGGCACAAGACCACGGGAACTTTGGCCAGAGGAGAACTGGCCCCCCGACTGAGCCTGGTTTCTCCCAAGGTTTTTTTCTCCATTTGTCACCGATGGAGTTTTGGTTCCTTGCCGCTGTCGCCTCTGGCTTGCTTAGTTGGGGACACTTTCTCTTAACACAATATTGCATTTTATTTTATTGTTTTTGATTAACTACCTTTACCTAAAAAGTGAGTGTTTACTGTTGCCTTTGGCATTGTTGATGTATTGTTTCCTATTTAATACTGTACAGCCGCCTTGTCACAATTCTGTATTGTTCAAGGTGGTATATAAATAAAGGTGACTTGACTTGACGTCATGTTGTATAACATTAATAGTACATTTGCAATCATGCACACAGCCTGATATACAGGAAAGGACTCTTTGTATATATATATATATATATATTTTTTTTATTTTTTTTTTTTCAGAAATTGAATTATAAGGGCATTCTAATTATAACAGCATTCTAACAGGCTTCATCACGCAGTAAATGTTTTAGACTCTCAAGACAAGTTTTTGTTTGTTTCGCAGAGTCAGTAATAATCTCTCAGTATCACCTCTCTGTCCCTCACTGTCACACATACAGCACAGTAACATTATGTTAGGTGAATGTCTTTAAACTCTAATCAGTGTTGTAGCGATTTTAGCTCAAAGGGAAATGTATATAAATAATTACAATTAATTATGATTAATTACAATTACTTATATCAGCTGCCAGTAGTAACTGTAGCAGAATCAATTTTCCATCAACTAATCTGTTCGCTCAGCGAACATTCAGTATAATCTTTATATCAACTATAAGAAGTGATATTTTCTTAGCCACAGAAAATAACTTTCTTAAAATACCATTGCATTAGAGCATGTAGCTCGAATCGGAATCGTAAAGGGACATTAATTTGCAAAGCAGAATCAGAATCAACACTCATGTAATTTGTGCACAAGAGTTTTATTAACGAAGGACTAACACATAACTAATCTAAACAACAAACATAAAAGCACTCATACATAGGAGAAGGGTCAGTGAGAAGCAGTTAGAGAGAGAGAAGGAACATGAAGCTATGAAAAGAGTCAGTTAACCACCTGCTGTGAAACCATCAGTGCTGTCTACAGCTTATACTAAACCTCTGTTTGTTTAGTTAAATGTACGATACTTGCATTGCCTTGGTCGTTGAACAAGTGTCCATATGCAGTCTCTGGTGAAGGTCTTGATGGTTGGAGCAGTGGTGGTTTTGGAATCGTGATCGCGTTCTTCTGGGTCTGAAGAGTGATGAATTCCAAAGATGTTCTGACTCGATGGTAACTGGGAGTTTCTTCCCATGTGAAAGTGAAGAAGAACCAAGGGCTGAGAGGGACTCAGCTGAAGTCCTGTGATCCTTGGGGAATGGAAAGACAAGGCCGCAAGGCCTGGCGCACGCTTAGGGAAGTCCTGAAGAGTTCTAGCTCATCTTCTTAGGTTCTAAAAGAACCACTGACTGACTGAGGCGAGTCATGAAAATGAATTCCAGGTTTGAGTGGAACTGTCTGGCTCTTTGTGGTCGAGAGCCACAGCTCTGTATGTTGGGCCTGTCGGGCCCGCCGGACACGCCCTGTGCCGGCTCAGGCTCCCCGTGGGTTCCTCCACACGGGCAGCAATCAGAAGATGTTGCAGACGAAGGAGAAAGTGAAGAGAGAGAGAAGAGAGAGGGGTCGATGCCTTTAAACTCTCTGGAGGCTGTGCCTCCAGGAGGTCCATGAACCAATGGTAACTTTCACCTTTGGAGAGAAAGTTTACGACTCTTTGTCTGTGAGCATGGTAATTTGCATATGTAATTCGATTGGGTGTTGATGCAAAAACTACTAAGGTTTCTTAAAACACTAACATGTTGCAAAGGTATCAACATCTAATTTACACCATCTTTTAGATCATTAAAATACGAACTCAAAGAGTCCAAGCATGACATAGGTGGGTTATACTACTAGTCATCTATCATAATACATGCATAAAACAGTAGAAAGACGAATACAAATACAACAGACAAAATTAAAATACAATGCAGTAATACTGTACACAATGACCTGGGGTATGTGTGATAGGAAGGTCAAAGAAAGGTTTGTCTGTGAATGAATAGGAAAGAGTCTATAGGCATTGTGTCTTTCCTATGGCAAATGTAGCATGGGCAGATGTGCATTCCTTGAAGCAATAAAACCTGTGGTATCAGATCGTTGTCCTGGCAACTGAGCCCTTTTGGGGTGTCAGTTGCTTTGGGGGGGGTTTGTCTTCAGAGCTCCAGCATGTAGCTGGCCTGTTGTGTTTAAAGACTATTTGTAACAATTAATGTATGTCTGATTGGTCCAGACGCTACAGTGTACAACACCTTCTGTTGTCTTCTTTCTAAAGAACGCCAAAAGTTGCACTTGAATCATTTTGTGGGAAAAATTATGAAAACTTGCTTGAGCTTGTGTACAGTTTGTTACAGTATAGAGTTCTGATTGTCCAGTCACCGCAGTTTAGCAATTTTGTAATTTTGCAATTTTTTTTCAACAAGGGGGATGCCATCCCCCCTCAATTCGAGCCCTGGTAAATGTTAGAAAGTCATGCAAATATATCCATTTTGTTGTCAGGAGTGGGTGAAACCGATACAGGTGAAGAAGTGATGCTGCATGAATGCAAGTTAAATAGCCCAGTGGGCACCTTCATATCAATTGATATCAATTTGACATCAAATGTTAAAGACTTGATCAAGATGCTGTGTAACATTATTTTAAGGTCCTTTTGGACAGCAGTTTATTGTGTAAAAATATGAAATTAATACTCACACTAAAATTGGTTTAATGTATATGCAGGCCAATGTGTTTGGCATTTAGTTTGCATCAAATCGATGTCATGGTTTAGACGTCAAATTGATGTCATATGGACATCACATTGACATCAGTGATTTGTTGCTTTGATTGATATTTATTGCATAATATGAATTCTTCGTCAGCCTGATAAAGTTTAAGTAGCATTTTTTTTGTATTATTATTATTAACAGGGGCCGCAGGCAACATCGATTTACCACATCTCCTTTTGAAACGTGTCAAAATGGGTAAATTATGTTCAAAAGATCTGAAATTGACATCAAACATTGACATCCAAAAAAAAAAACAAGAATAGGTCAAATATCCAAATCAGACTGACATCAGAAACGTGATGTCCATTTCACATCCACAGAGTCATGTCCTTTCTAATGCCCATTCAATGACAAAGCTTGTAAACCTTGTACACCTGAAAATGGCACTATGCCACTAGTGATGGGAGCCTCTGTATAAAAAGTATTGATAATCCTAAAACAAACCATGACCTTGTACCCATCTGAGAATAAATCTGAGATCATATAATCATATAATCTAAAAAAAAAATGTATCTTGTGTAACTTTAACTCTTACAAGAATGTGTTTTAATAAAATATGACTGTGCTTTGACTATTTCTGGTAGCTTTTGTGAATGCACGGTGTTGTATTACAAATTTATAAAAGGCTAAACATACGTTCCAATATAACAGCATTGTGACTGTGATTTCTAAAAGCAGGCAGCCCAGGCCCTGAGACAGTAACCTTTTATCTCTATGCAGTTCCTGAACATCTGGCAGGTTTCCCAAGTTAAGTGTGAACTCTAAGCTCAAGGTACAACTGTGCCTTTTGTTTTGCACCTACGTTTGCATTTGAATGACACTTGTATTCTAAATAGATCAAGGCTGGGGAAATTATTTTACTGGGCTGATTTCCTGTACCGCATTTGCATGCTTTGTTTAGATTGATTCCACCTCTATGTACTTCTCCCCCTTGAAACCTATATACTCTACTGTGCTGAGCTTTTGTCAGATGACTTTTGATGACTGCAGGAACGCACAGCTAGTATCTGAATAAAGAGAAACTTCTGCTTCAAGATATCCAAACGTCTCCTGGTCTCTAAGAAAAAGTTAACAACAACGGCTACCACACAGTAGAGAAAAATGCTTTGATCACATTTACCACTGTAGCACACATGCAACACAGTTTGGAATGTGAGTGACACAACTGCTTGTTTGTGTGTGATATTCATTTGGTATCTGTACTCCATTTTGCGGCTACACTGTCCATATATACAGTGCCCTATGATTTCTGTGATGCGGACAACATGGAAGGAATCACAGAGTCCAGGCATAAAACCAGGGCCATCTAAAGCCATCTGGTGGTAGTTAAAATTTCATGTTTTTTTTTTTTTTTTTTTTTGCAAACATGCTTGTTTTCAAAAAGATGAAAGCAATTTGGCACATTGGCCATGTTATCCTCATGAATGAAAATCATGAATGTGGGTCATTTATAAAGTAAATTTGAAATAAAAAGCTGTTTTTATATAAAAACATCTCTTTTTTTCATTTATTTGTATATTTTTTTTAAAAAATATCAGAAATCCTCCAAAAACTGCATCAGTAAACTAAGTAAAATTACATTTGAAAAAAAAAAAAAGTGTGAGAGTCACCCCCAAGCGAAGTGCACAAGGTTAATACAACTTTTCTTTCATTGCACTGATTTCATGTCATTATTTTGGTGGTTGAAAGAAAATCAGTGTGCAGATGTCAAATGGACATGAAGTTTTTGACGTCAGTTTGATTTTTATTAGTGCAATAATTCTAAAAAATAAATAAATAAATGTTTAGCAAAAAACAAAACAAAAAAAAAAAAATAACAATTGCTAAAAATATTTGTTGTTGGGCATTAAATGTGCTTCATGCAGAATTTTAAACCTAAATATAAGTATATTTTTATGATAACAATAACTGTAAACTGACTATTGCAAAGGGTAAATCAAATGCGAGTGAGTACAGTCCTAATTACTAAGCTTAAATGAGTTTCTGTTTCTCTTACCAGTTAAAATGTAGTCTGTTTCTTTATTATTTATTTTCATTTTTAATTCACTGATTTTAACTTTTAATTTTCTTTAAAGGGCAATTTCATATTGTAATGTTCTAATGTTCTGCTAATAACCATGAAAGATACAGCTGTCATAAAACCAGAGACAAAGGCTGCATAGCTAGAATCTGCTGACCAACTCATTACACAAGAAGCAACCATGTTAAAATGTTTTCATATATCTTAAAACAATGTCATTAAATGCTGGGCACAATACATTACATACATTTAGTTGTAGCCTTTATTTTTATTTATTTGATTCATCATTGAAGTTGCCAAAATGTGAGTCCATAATCCATAATAGTCCATTCACTGTAGAAGATCTACTGGTGCGCAAGTGATGTCATTGTTACATTTCTCCAAATCCATTTTGATGAAGAAACAAATTCATCTACAGCAAATTTTCATAGTCATTTCAAGTATGTCAGTGCCATGTGCCCTGTTGTACCCTACCTTAAAATACTACATATTTTAACAGACATAAATGAATGATTGGGACACAGGGGCACATCTGTCAAAACATAAATTGCTTGTGCCTTGTCAAATATGTTTTAACTCTCACCCACCATCCCTCAAAAACACATTGTTCAGTGCACAGTGTATCAATTTAGTACAATATCAAATATAAAATCATTGTAAAAGCAGAAAATAAAATTACAGTGCAGCATGCTGCATGTGTAAGATTTGTTGTTAATTTTGTTGTAATTCAGACAATGTAGGATTGTAAATCAATTTCACAACTATCATCGGAGTAGAGAAACTGATATATTTAATCTGACAAGCAGAACTATGATTTGTTTCATACTGTCCTTTTAGTCTTGTAAAAATTGTAATGTGTTACGTATTTGTTGTAGTTTCTGTTTTCTTTGCTGAACAGGAACCATCAGCTTTGATGTAAAAGAGCTGACTACCTCATCACTTTCATGACAGCACTGCAGAAATCAGGCATGGCAGTTTAATATGAGCTCAAATACCGCAATCTTAAATGTCTTTGAGCCAGTTACCATTTCATACAGTCCACAAATTCACAATGACAACTGGTTAAGGCAGCTATGTCCCTGCTGATGGATGTGTGCTTTTATGTAACCCCCATACATCTCCATCCCTACCACAAGCCTACCACAACAAGCCTGCAGAAATAAATTTTCACTGTGGGGCTATATTAAAATATATATTAAAAAATATACAATATACAATGATTTAATGTTGAAGGAGAAGTCCGCTTCCAAAACAAAGATTCACATATAATGTACTCACCCCCTTTTCATCCAAGATGTTCATGTCTTTTTTTTCAGTCGTAAAGAAATTATGTTTTTTGAGGAAAACATTTCAGCATTTTGCTTCATATAATAGACTGATATGGTGCCCCGATTTTGAACTTCCAAAATGCAGTTTAAATGTGGCTTCAAATGATCCCAAATGTGGTTGTAAACGATCCCAGCCGAGGAAGAACGGTCTTATCTAGTGAAACATTGCTTTCATTGAACTCTGTGTATTCTGGCTCAAGACAGTTAGGGTATGTCGAAAAACTCCAATTGTATTTTCTCCCTCAACTTCAAAAATCATTTTAGAATCATCCTATATCGCTGCAGAAGTACTGACCCAGTCTTTGCAAAGTAAACATGCAAAGAAGATCAAACACCTGTAACGGAGGTTGCCCAAAAAAGCTGATTTATTTATTAAAAAAAAAAAAACAAGTTTTGTCGGACGCGGGAAGCGAACCCGGGTCACCCGTGTGGTGACGCTGTGTCGGAACCGCTACACCACGTTTCTCTGTTAGTGACGTCAGCACTCAAACTTTACTTGACTTTAACAAAAACCTCAAAAGAAAGAAAAAAAAAATTAGTTATTGATGTTCGGGCGCCAGACAAGTACATACTTGTCACATTTTCATTACAGTAATCCCGGATAGCACAACAACACAACACCATCCGCTACATACAAAAAAAACAACAAAAAAAAACAAAAAAACCAAATAACGCTAGCTTAAATCAACAAAGACAATGCAACTGAAACAGTTATATGCAATTTTCTTTACTTTTAATGAGGCAGGGTAAGTATCACAAATTCCACTACAAAACTTAGAGAAAAAACTGAACGAAACAAAACCAAATAACAACAAAAAAAAAAAAAGAATTTTTAGATATGAGGGAGCAATGAGTGCAATGTATATAAGTGTGACAATGGATAAGAGCGAACACTGACCAAGCTGGCAGCACGGATGGCTAGGAGTGAGTAACTCGGGAACATCGGCGACATCGACCTGTTTCGGCTCCTTTTTCCCGACTCCAAAACGCCGATTTTCGAAGTATGGCGAAAACCTCCTGTCAAATCCCAGAAAACCAACGAGACATCCACAAGCGAAATGTCCTTTGTCAACAGGCTAAACCAGGTAGCACACCTCTTCCACCTTTCCCGGAAATCCACCAAATCCACCCGCAAGAGCTGCCTCCCGAGGGAACGTGAACCAAAAGTGCCGGTACGACCTTCCTTCCGGTCTCTAAACCGTATCCTATATACACACGTTCACCTAATTGGTCTTCCTTAATTCGTCATATTTTTATGGGCGGAGTAACGGAGGGGGAAAAAAACAAACAAAAAAAAAACAAAAAGGCAGCACAGAGAACACTAGTGACGCCACATTCTCCCCCCCAGGATGAAACAACCCATGGTTGTTAGGAGAAGAGAATCAAAAGCCTAAAAATTCCTCCTCATCTGAGGTTTCTTGAAAGATATCCTGCAGTCTCTTCTTTCTTTGAACCTCCAACTGTTCAGCTGTGGGGAAACACATTTTAAGATTGCACACATGTGCAGTGCGTGCATCCTCTCCTGTGGCCTCCAACGCTATGCGGTAATTCACTGGTCCCAATGACGTCAGAACCCGGTAAGGTCCTTTCCATTTAGGTGCCAATTTGGCACTAAACTTGTTTTGTGCACTAGATTGAGGAAAGTTTCGAAGCCATACCCGGTCTTTGATCTTAAAAGTGCTGTCTCGTCTTCTTTTGTTGTAGTTCCGAAGTTGTCGCTGTTGGGCTTTTCTACTACTCTCTTTCACTTGACATTGGAGTTGTTGTAGGTGAGAGATTACGTCATAGGAGGTGGTGTCAGGAGTGAGATCTGGACCGTGCAGAATTTTATCCATTGGCCCTTCCAGTTTCCTTCCAAGGTGCAATTCTGCTGGAGTTACTCCAGTGGTTTCCTGGATAGCAGAGTTAATTGCAAATCTCATCTCAGGTAAAAACTGATCCCATTTATTATGGTTATCGTCCACGTATGACGCAATCATATTTTTGAGAGTTCTATTAACACGTTCCGTCATGTTGGTCTGAGGATGATATGCTGTGGTTAATTTTGGTGTCACTTTCCATTTTTCACATACTTCTCTGAACACAGATGAGACAAACTGGGTGCCTCGGTCTGAAAGAATGAAGTCTGGAACTCCCCAACGAGTTAAGATTTCTTTTCTGAGAATGGTTGCAATACTTTGAGCAGTGGCATGACGCATGGGGAAAAACTCAACCCATCGTGAGTAATAATCAACAAAAACCAGCAAGTACTCGTTTTGCTGTGTACTCCGGGGTAGGGGACCCATAATATCAACTCCCAGCATTTCGTTTGGTTTAGTGGTAGTAATTGGTTGGAGTTTCCCTGCAGGTTTCCGATTATCATGCCGGAGAGTTTGGCATTTCACACATTCCCTGACATGATGTTTGACATCAGTCCACATCCCTGGCCAGAACGCTACTTCCTGGAGCCGCTTATAGGTCTTATAAATTCCACAGTGACCACTCAGGGGATGTGAATGATAGTGCTGCAGGAGAGCTGGACGGAGACTACCAGGAACATACACTCTATAGTGTATTTGATCATTCTTCAGGTGAGTTTTATGATATAACTTGTCTTCTACCACTTCATATTGATCCATCTGAGGGCTTTGTTCTTCTGCCACTGCTTGTAATAACTTCGTTATTTCACAGTCATTATGCTGCTCCTCCCATAAGACAATATCTGTCACCGGAAGCTCTGGGTGTTGGTCCGTCTTTTGCTTGGCATAAAGTGCTGTGATGGGAGAATTTGCGGTGATTAATGACCTGGACAAAGCATCAGGGGCGACATTTAATTTTCCTTTACGGTATTCAATGATGAAATTGAATTTTTGCAGTCTCAGGACCCATCGGATAAGGCGGCTGTTGGTCTTAGTGGATCCCATGACCCATTGTAGAGCAGAGTGATCCGTGACAACAGTGAAAAGTTTGTATTCAAGGTAATGTTCCCACTTTTCTAAGGCCCATATAACTGCTAAACACTCCTTTTCTGTTGCTGTGTAATTGATCTCTGCTCCAGTTAATGTCCGACTGGCGTACGCAATAACCTCCTCTTTGCCTAGATCTTTCCTCTGTGTGAGAATGGCCCCCAGTCCAGTGTCACTGGCATCTGTGTATACAATGAAAGGAA
This sequence comes from Labeo catla, assembly GCA_012976165.1. Taxonomy (NCBI): domain Eukaryota; kingdom Metazoa; phylum Chordata; class Actinopteri; order Cypriniformes; family Cyprinidae; genus Labeo; species Labeo catla. Next base: position 3,935 of record VONZ01001634.1, on the reverse strand, counting down.
CTTGAAGATCAGGGGGGCCTAGAATGGGGGGTGAGGTGAGGCATGCTTTTAACTGGTCAAACGCTTGTTGACATTGTGCTGTCCATTTAAACACCTGCCCCTTTTTCTTCAGGGAATTAAGAGGCTCAGCAATTTTAGAAAAGTTCGGCACAAACCGGTGGTACCAACCGGCCAATCCGAGAAACCTCTGAACTTCTTTCAAGGTGTTAGGAGCAGGAAAGGCACGAATGGCCTCAACTTTGCTTGGATCAGCTGTGATGCCCTTATTGCTTACGACGTGTCCCAGAAAGGTGATTTCTGAAAGAAAAAACTTGCACTTTTTCAAGTTAATGGTCAAACCAGCAGTTTCCAGCCTGTGGAGAATGGTTTTCAGGTCACAGAAGTGCTGGGCCACTGAGGTGGAATAAATGATAATGTCATCAATATAGACAAAGCATATTTTCTTTCTCAACTCTGACAGGACTGTCTCCATCAGCCTCTGGAAGGTAGCAGGTGCGTTTTTTAATCCAAAGGGCATTACGTTGAAGTGATACAGACCTGCAGACACAATAAATGCAGTCTTGGCTTTACTGTCAGGATCCATTTCCACTTGCCAGTATCCGCTGTTGAGGTCTATGGTAGAGAAAATGGAAGCCCCAGAGAGTGATTCTAGAATCTCTGCAATGTTTGGAAGAGGGTAAGCATCACTTTCTGTAGTTGCATTGACTTTACGGTAGTCTACACAGAACCTTAAATTTCCATTTTTCTTTGGAACCAGAACTACCGGTGAGGCCCAAGCAGAATGTGATGGCTCCACAATTCCTTCTCTCAACATTACCTCCAGTTGCTCCTCCATTGCCTGTTGTTTGACAGGGGATAATCGATATGGCCGTTGTTTGATCGGAACCTGGCAGGTGGTGTATATGCGATGTTGCAAGACATCAGTTCGCCCAGTTCGATGAGTACATACTCGTGGATTGCTTTCCAGAATCTGAAGTAGTTGTTGTTTCCCATCCGTAGATAACTGTGCTTTACTTACAGCATCTCGAATTAATGTTGCATCGTCCACACTGTCCATGTGTAATATGGTCAAGGAAGATTGAGGAGGGGGGACAGCACTTAACAGAGTCAAGTTTAGTTTGTTTTTGCCGGTTCTTTTCCCTTCCTTCATCGTTGGTGAGGTATTCAGTGGTTCACTGGCATTTCCAAGTTGAAATGGGTGTTCGTCAGCAAGGTCAGACTTAAAAGAATATTTTTGTTCACTGACATTAATTTGCAGGCCACTGAAAAAGATGAAGTCCAGACCCAGGATGATGGCATAAGCAAGAGCTTGAGAGGGGAGAACAACAGCAGGTACTGTAAAAGCTTTATTGTGCAGGTGAATATTAATATTTATCCATCCTAAAGGACTTTCAGCTTTGCCATTCGCCAGGTAAAGAGGTCCACCGGTCCAAGGTTGAAGCTCATCAGGGGTTACAATTTGCTTCATGAGACTCTCGTGAATCAACGTGTAGCTTGCTCCAGTATCCAAAATCGCTTTCCCCGACCAGGGTCCAACACGAATTGGGACTACCAGCTGCTGTGGTATGGTCATGGTTACATTTGATCTTGAAGTGTGAATTCCTACCTGTGCCTGGGTTTTTTCAGAAGCTGCTACATTGTTATTAGAGGATCGTCCTCCTGATTTTGCAGAGTGGTGAGAATACTTTCCATGAGTGAAATGTTGTTGACCAGAAGACTGCTGGGGAGGGGCATGTACATATGTTGGGCAATTGCTTGGAGGATGTGGTCCATTACACCTCCAACACTGAACAGGCGGTTTCTCAGCAGGTCGGTTAGATAAATGTTTTTGTGAATTGGCTTGTTGTTTGAAGCCCACACGACCTTCATACCGAAGCTGTTCTTCATGGTCTCTTTCCAGTTGGTGTCCGAGTCTAACCAGATCTTCGACAGTGTTAACACGACTGCGCAGTTGGCTTGCAAGGTAGGGCTTGATATTTTTTAGGATCATTTTGACGATCTCGTTTTCTGTTAACGTAGCTCTCCATCTTTTACACAGTGCTCGATAAGTGAATGCAAAGTCTCTTACAGATTCTTTTTCCCCTTGAACTCTAGTGCGGACACGTTCAGCCAACTCATCCTCATAGTCCTCAGACAAAAAAGCAGAGAGGAACGCAGTTTCGAACTCCTTCCAAGTAGTTATATTGGAGCGCCTGACTTCCCACCAGTCACGTGCAGTGCCATGCAACACTGTCCGAAAAGTAGCCAGGAGATCTGCATCTGATAAAGGATGTAGGGCTAGAAAATCTTGACACTTGGTCAAGTACAACAGGGGGTCAGAATCATCAGTAGGCCGCCCAAATGTAGGAAATGTCAATTTAATGTGGTCACTTTTAACCAGAGGCACTGGCAAAGGAGTGGAAACAGTCTCTATTGGGTGAGTACTAAAAACTTGGGTTGTTGTTCTTTCGGTTTGTGGTTCAACATTCTGCTTATAATACACTTGGAGTTCATGTTGCAACTCGACCACACAAGTACGACAGTTGTCAATTTGTGTTTCACATTGCTGAAGATTTGTGGTTGCATGATCAAGACTAGTCTGAAGTGCACATTGGACAACTTTGAGATCCTGTTGGACCTCCATCCGTAGCCGTTCCACCTTATCCTGGACTATCGAGGTGAAGGACAGTTCAATTTTTTGCATTTCCTTTGTGATCATCAGTTGCACAGCCTTAATCAATTGGTCAGTCTCGGCTGCCTCTTGTTGTTTAGCTGCAGTCATTAGGGTGACAACCTGTTGATTGTTGGACTCCACCTTCACTGCAAGATCGGATATCTGGTTCTCATGGTGGGAAGAGGAGGCCTTCAGTACCTGGGTAAGCTCATTTACAGCTTTCTCCTGTCTTTTCATGAATTCCATCAAATTGTCCCAGTTACCTTGCACATGAGCATTAAATTGTTGAATTCCCGGCCCAGGGGTGGGAAGGATGCCAGGCAGATCATGCTGAGCCATCGAAGGTGATGTAACATCCATGGACGTACAAATTTGCATGCTGTCATGTTGAGAGGGCCAAGAGAGAGGTTGCACAGGAGAACTGCCTCCAAGAGCAGTAGAAAGCATCTGCACCTGGGTTCCAGGATAGGTGAAACTATGTGGAGTGGAAATGTTATACATGGTTGGGGCACGTGGAGGGAATCCTGAAAGGGTCTGGGTGTGTACAGGAAGTGGCCAAGTTGGAGTGGAAATGCTAGGGGCATCAGGTGCATCAATATCCACACAAGTGGAAGATGGGGAAGGGGAAGTGGCCATGTCTTGTAATGTGTAGATGTACTTGAAATGTTGGGAATAAAAATAAAAAAATGATAAAAATGTAAGGCCTTTGTCTGGGTTATGGGCAACAGGGGCGAAAAAAAAACAAAAACAAACAAAACAAAACAGTACCACTCCAAAAAATCACTTACAACATTTCCCAAACATCAAACCAAAACACATAACCAACAGGGGCGAAAAAAAAACAAAAACAAACAAAACAAAACAGTACCACTCCAAAAAAATCACTTACAACATTTCCCAAACATCAAACCAAAACACATAACCAAAGCAGATGACAAAACAGATTTTGTAATTTCCCAAAGTAAAGTTACCACACACTTTCTTAATAAAAGGTCAAAAAGATTTCAATTGATTCTTCATGAACATTTCACACTTTCCTAAACCACAGTATGTAGATTTTCAACCCAGAAATCACACAGAAAACAATGATATAAATGTTCTTTTCACAAAGGTTTAGTTTCCCTCAAAAGTTCAGACATAGAAGTTCATGGAGTCAAATGTTCACAGTCACAAATTTTCACATCATCAAATCCAGGTTGTTTAGTCCATGTCCCTGTTCGGGCGCCATTTCTGTAACGGAGGTTGCCCAAAAAAGCTAATTTATTTATTAAAAAAAAAAAAA